>JALDNG010000098.1:1915000-2113643 GCA_024349245.1 Neodontobutis hainanensis
GTGAGCGTGGATTGTGGGTTTCGAAGTAACCATTCATCCCACATCCTCTTCATGTAACCCCTCTGACTAGGGTTACTGGAGTAGTAGCATTCCAACAGATGTTGGAAGACTTTGTTTGGCCGTTCGCCATCTAGAATTTATTGTCTCTCATCATTTTTATGAGGTAGGCAGTAGTGCGAAGGGTCTTGCCCAAGGACCCATACTGGATAGCACACCGAGGGGGATTCGGACCTGGGTTCCCACGTGTGAAAAGTCCTGTCATTAGCAGCTGAGCTATCCAGCCATTTTAGTTTTTGTTCCAAATGTTAAAGCAAGATGTAGCATTTAAGTGATTTCATAGTGAAATATGTTATGGCAGTACATGGTGTCACAAAAAATAATAATAATTAAAGCCGCAAGCGGCCCTCGCCTCCCTTGCGACCGCATGGACACATTTACTCGGAGGATTGCATTTCGTGCTTTAAAGCGTAAATTTCACGGTAACGTCAAATAACCGGGCCTGTGCCGCTGCTTGAATCTTCTTCTGGCTGGAGCCTGCTTCATCACCTCGGGCCTGTGCTACTGCTGGGGCCTGCTACACCACCTTGTAATTTAGAGTTAAAGGTCTCCACATTCCCTGGTTTTCCTGGGATCTGTCTGAACTTTTGAAAATAAGAGTTTATGCTTGGGCTGAGGCGAGAAAAACAAAGTACTGGCTGGAGGTTTGCAATGTTAAAAAGTAAAAATTTAAATATTAGATGTCTAAAATAACAAGTTTACCAGTTCCAAAAGATTCTGAGGCGTTTTCCAAAACTCTAGTCTTGGCTCTGGAGGAGCGTCCTCCAAAGGAAGCATCCTGGCATTTGGTAAATGGCATTTATTTCCCAAAGAAATGGCTGCCTCTTCACAGGCCCATTACTACCACAAATGTTTCAAAAAACAAACTGATAACTTTTATTGGCACTCGTGTCTAGATAATACGCAACAAATTTAGGGCCTTTTAGAAGAAAACGCATTGGGTTTAATCTTTTGATGCAAGGGGTGCGATTTAGGTGGTCGAGCCTTTCACCCCACATGGCGGACTTTCTGTTGAGTTTAGGGTGTGGCTGTCATAGACTTTTCTGTTTGGCCTGAGGTGTCCTATGGATGTACCAAGTTTAATTTTTCTACATTGGAAAAAATTACTTTCACTTTCTATAGGCCGAATGTATTTTCATTTTCCAAGGGTTGCCACTGAGTCATTTCTTTTAATTATTTTTTCAAATACTTAAAATACATAAATTTTTTGCCAGGCTTGAGTTTAGTGACCAATAAAATTAACTTTTTGCGAAAATTTACTGGGTCAAAATTAAGGATAATTTTGCAGAAAAATTTGCAGAAAAATAAAAATTTAATAAAAATATAAATTGAGCAAAAACAACAAGAAAAGGCATTGTCTATTTACCACACAAGTGTTTAGCTCATTTTGCCTAAGTTTGGTGTTTGTGGAATGAAGCAGCTATTTTCTGTCAATTTTTAAAAGTGAGGTGTATTCTAAGGCGGTTCACATTTTTAATTCAAAATGACTGCCTTCTCGTGTGTGATAGGGTGTGGTCCCCATTGGCTTTTATGTTCATAAGCCCATGCTGGATGTGTGTACCAAGTTTCATTTGCCTAGGACAAACTAAAATTTTCCCTTCCCATTGACTTTTTCCACATATTTGCGCCGTTGCTATGGCAACACATTTATAAATAGGGGGTGGTTGTCATTGTCATGACAAAATTACTTTCACTTTCCATAGGCCCAATGTATTTTGACTTTTCTAGGGGTCGCCACTGAGTCATTTTTCATATTTTTATTTCGGGGACTTCAAATAGATAAATTTTTCGCCGACCTTGAACTTTGGGCCCAATAAAAATGACTTTTTTGACACATGTTCACTGGGTCAAATTGAGGATTGTTTTGCAGAAAAAAAATAAATAAAATAATCCGAGCAAAAACAATAGGCCCTTCCGGTTATCAACGGCTCGGGTCTAAATATAGCTGCAAGCAGCCATGCTTGCAGCACAAGGACGGCATTAAATGTCATGCCGACATGGCTGGCAGCATCAGACCAATGGCAGTAAGCATCTAAAGACATTTCAATAAGACTTCAGTCTAAATGGCTGAAAAATAATCAATACGGTATTTAGCAAGTTGATTGGATGGTTTATCACGTTCGACCCAGAGGCAGCGCTATAACCAAACTGATGTGTCAAACAACTAGAGTGCTAAAACTCTGCACTCAAGTCATAGTTGCCATAACACATACTAAAATTGGTTAGAATATGTTAACGCATTGCAGAGATATAGCCTGACTTTCATTTCTGTGGGCATTAAGTTGATTTTATTTGCGTGTTATTCGAAAACAGTTTAACTAATCATCTTGATTCTAATATAGTTTTGTCAGCATAGTCTGAAGATGATCTGGTTCAATTTTCATGACAATTGGGGCTATGGCCCGGGAGGAGTTTGCAAAAGCAAGTTTTTTTTTTTAAATAAAAAAGGGCGGAAGTCATATGGTGCAATCAAATTGTCATGAGCTACAGAATCAGAGGAAAAAAGAATTTTGTTTCTAGCCCTTAGGGTTCAAATGTTATTAGCATAAACATAAGTCCAACTTTGGACAGGTGGTGGCACTAGAGGGATCAAGATCGAGACTTCAGATTTGTTATGGTGACAGATCAGACTTTCCTCTATGAGTGTGCTAACAGTTGTATGGGGTGCCATAGACTTTAATGGCGTAATAATAATAATAATAAGGAATCTTAACAATTTCAATAGGTGCCACTGCACCTTCAGTGCTTGGCCCCTAATAATAATCTTTATTTTTACACAGCGCTTTTCCATCTACTGTAGTAGGCACTCAAAGCACTTTACATACATTAAGCTATTCACCATTGTTACAGAACATCACCAGAGGCAATCATCTCGGCCTCTCCAGCAACAAAAGGAACTAAGGAGTCGCTACTACACATATTAAGCCAAAGACTTGACACTTTATTAAAATAACAGTAACTCTTGTCTTTTTGTGTACTTTGACAGAGCCACTGCAAGAGACTGTCTGGAGAGTTCCTATTTCAAAGAAAAGCCTTTACGTGAGTAGTGTGGTTTCTAACAAAGTCTTTAAAATCACAATAATTATCTTCCCTTGAATTCAAAAGGACCAAAACTTTGATCTGACAGGAAGATTGTTGTAATTAAACCAGACCATGTGACTTATCTGTAGTTGCTTACTTAAAGTGTATCTGTTGTTTTTGCAGCCTGTGAACCGGAGTTGATGCCAACCTTCCCTCACCACCGGAACAAGCGTGCTGCTGCTCCAGCCGAGGGCCACTCCAAACGCAGCAAATTCTGAGCAGCACGCAGTGACCTTGAAGCAGGGTCTGTTCTCGGATATATCAGCCAGTGCACTCTTGAAGGCACATTTTGTGATCTAGGTGCACTTATGCAGCACTAGAGTAGACGAGAACCCTCTTGTGCTCGGATGTCTCTGGAATGCATCCAGATCTCTGTAGAACTGTGAACAGGTACGTGTCCTGGCTTGGATTAGCACAATTAAGGTTACGGCAAGTCTTCCCGCAACACTGACTGGCCCAGGACAAAGCAGACCTGCCAGAGTGAAGGGCTGTTGGATTGTTCAGCTGGACTTGTTATCATTATATGCATGATTTACATACATCTCTGGAGAGAGATGCATGTATGTGTACAACACAATAAACATAAGGCAGTAAACCCGGTCTGTTTTTTTTTTTTTTAATTGAAATGCCAATTTTTATTATTTCAGGTCAAATTAGTAATTACATGACCAGCAGCAGGTTGTGCCCCTTTACAGGGACCTCTCAATGAACCTGTGTGAACCCCACTAACACAGCAACATAAGCACTGATCTGTTTGGGTTGCTTATCAAAGAGGATAGATTGTGTAGCTAACAAGACTAACACTGAACTGGACTGTAATGGAGTAGTGTAATCAATCACAGGAGCTTCATCACTGAGCAAAATAATATTTAAACATCAAAGCAAGTCATGCAATGGTCCGGTGTGACCAAAGAAGTATAAGTAATCAGGTAACACTGTTCAACAATGCAAACAGATTTACCATAGATGTGCTTAATTGATTTTCACTTTATAGTAGGTGTTACTTCTGAAAATGTCAATATTTTGAGCTTTTCTTAAATAGGTTTTCCAATCAAATTTTTTTACCTCTACCTGTGTACTTTTAAGTCTGAGAGTGAAATTATTCCCTTTTAGTTGTAGGGGTGCTATAGAGGGTTTAGAGTATAACTGACTGGTATTTATCCAAACCCATTTAACACTTTGAATGAATTGAGGCAAGAGACTAGAGGGGAAAACATTTCATGCAATGGTTGATTTTGAGCCAGTTTCCTCTCTTACAATGTAAGCTTTCACCTCCAAAAAAAAAAAAGGTCACCATTACACATTAAGGTAGTCAACCTTTTTAGCAGGGCGGCAGAAGCTCAGTGGTAGAGCGGTCGTCCTTCAACCGGAAGGAAGGCGGTTCGATTCTCACTGTCCCCACAGTTCATACTGTCGTTGTGTCCTTAGGCAGGACACTTAACCCACCTTGCCTTCAGTGGCTGTAACACTGGTAATTACTGTAGAACAATGTAAGTCACTTTGGATAAAAGCGTCAGCTAAATATGTAAATGTAACTTTTGCCTTTTAGAGTTCTACCTTAAACTTTGTATTTTAACTAGAGATCCCGTGCCATCTCCATTTACAGAATGGTTACATTGTAAAGCTCTTTTGCAGAAACAACCAACGAAGGTTAGTGGGTGAATTTAGGGCTGAAAAAATAAATGAAATTACAGTATAAAAGTTTTTTTTTTCCTCAAAATTAGTTTTTCTCACAATTTCAGATATCAGTGACACCTACAAGCACCACATTTTCCAGTCTTATACTTAAGTATAATCTGAAGGCTTTTACAGAAGGATTTGTTGATTATATCATTCCTATCTGCAATTATAGGCCCTTTTTCTTAAAAAAAAAAACATGAAAATATATTTTTAATGGCTATTGGCAGTGGGGATGTAACAATTTACTCAAGTCACAATTTGATTCACAATTCTCAATTCTCACAATTAGATTTAACGTGACAAAATAGTTTTTGTGACAAAATAGAGGTAAACAAGTGCCCTTTAATTATTTCACAAATCAAGGCTCCAGACTTGTATCTTTATTTTTTTTTATCACCGTCCAAGCATCCTGAAAGCCAATTCTAACGGTCTCCAAGTAAATGTCAAATGTTTCCATATTTATTTACTAATATTTGTCAATTTGTAAGATTATAAACAAATTAAATCTAATTCGATGTGTTTACATACAATTTAATTTGCTTATAAGGCTAGGTACTTTGAATAAGTGAATATTAACAAAGTTAATAATCTAATGTGGAAAACCTTAATTTGGATACCCCTGCTCTTAAAACTACGCTGTGCTCTGTTGGGGGGCGGGCCGCACAGACCGGGACAGAAAGAGACTGAACAAGCTGGTCAGGAGGGCCAGCTCTGACCTGGGTTGGCCTCTGGACCCAATTGAGGAGGTGGGTGAGAGGAGGATGTTGACCAAGCTGACATCCATCAGAGACAACAGCATGAGACTGGGGGCTCTGAGCAGCTACTCCTTATTACCCATGACACTTTGGCTTATTGTTAAATGTGTGAATTTTAAAGATACTGTGCAATGTCCATTTATTTTCATTTATTTTTCTCACTCCTTTACTTTAATTATGTGTGTATGTATATATATATATATATATATATATATATATATATGTATATGTATATGTATATGTATATATATATATGTATATGTATATGTATATGTATATATATATATATATATATATATATATATATGTATATGTATATGTATATGTATATGTATATATATATATATGTATATATATATATGTATATATGTATATATATGTATATGTATATGTATATATATATATATATATGTATATGTATATATATATATATATATATATATATATATATATATATGTATATATATGTATATATATATATATATGTATATGTATATATATATATATATGTATATGTATATATATATATATATGTATATGTATATATATATATATATATATATATGTATATGTATATATATATATATATGTATATGTATATATATATATATATATGTATATATATATATATATATGTATATGTATATGTATATATATATATATATATATATATATGTATATATATATATATATATATGTATATATATATATATATATATATATATATATATATGTATATATATATATATATATATATATGTATATGTATATATATATATATATATGTATATATATATATATATATATATATGTATATATATATATATATATATGTATATATATATATATGTATATGTATATATATATATATATATATATGTATATGTATATATATATATATATGTATATGTATATATATATATATATATGTATGTATATATATATATATATATGTATATATATATATATATATATATGTATATATATATATATATATATATATATATATATATATATATATATATATATATATATATATATATATATATATATATAGCTTTTGTTTTTGTTTAATTTAACTTTATTTTATTCTATAAAAAATCTTTTTTTTGCATGTGCACCTTTTTATTTACTTTCTGCACTTTACCTGTCTGTGAGCTGCTGTACTATGTGGGATCAATAAAGTCATATCTTAGTACATATCTCAGTGGCTGCAGCAGACGCAGAAGGCAGCACATGATTCTAAACATTATTACATTTCTCTGACAAGGGCCTCAAACAGATGAACACTTAAATTTAAAACAGGTCTGACTGTGATAGAAAACTCGGAACATCAGCCTCCGTTTCCAGTTTAGCCTCTTTACTAACACACAGTAAAGAGAGAGAGTAAAGCTCCGACACAGGCATATTTTTGTTGCGCTCGTTTAGTGTGCGTGAAGCCAACTCGGGTCAGGCAGCAGCAGCGGAGAGACACAGATGGTGATTGAGTGACGTCTTTTGCTGAAGTGGACTTATTTACACTCACCTAAAGGATTATTAGGAACACCTGTTCAATTTCTCATTAATGCAAGAATCTAATCAACCAATCACATGCTTCAGTGCATTTAGGGGTGTGGTCCTGGTCAAGACAATCTCCTGAACTCCAAACTGAATGTCTGAATGGGAAAGAAAGGTGATTTAAGCAATTTTGATCGAGGCATGGTTGTTGGTTAAAGACGGGCCGGTCTGAGTATTTCACAATCTGCTCAATTACTGGGATTTTCACGCACAACCATTTCTAGGGTTTACAAAGAATGGTGTGAAAAGGGAAAAACATCCAGTTAGCGGCAGTCCTGTGGGCGAAAATGCCTTGTTGATGCTAGAGGTCAGAGGAAATGGGCCGACTGATTCAAGCTGATAGAAGAGCAACTTTGACTGAAATAACCACTTGTTACAACCGAGGTATGCAGCAAAGCATTTGTGAAGCCACAACACGCACAACCTTGAGGTGGATGGGCTACAACAGCAGAAGAACCCACCGGGTACCACCCATCTCCACTACAAATAGGAAAAAGAGGCTACAATTTGCACAAGCTCACCAAAATTGCACAGTTGAAGACTGGAAAAATGTTGCCTGGTCTGATGAGTCTAGATTTCTGTTGAGACATTCAGATGGTAGAGTCAGAATTGAGCGTAAACAGAATGAGAACATGGATCCATCATGCCTTGTTACCACTGTGCAGGCTGGTGGTGGTGGTGTAATGGTGTGGGGGATGTTTTCTTGGCACACTCTAGGTCCCTTAGTGCCAATTGGGCATCGTTTAAATGCCACAGCCTACCTGAGCATTGTTTCTGACCATGTCCATCCCTTTATGACCACCATGTACCCATCCTCTGATGGCTACTTCCAGCAGGATAATGCACCATGTCACAAAGCTCGAGTCATTTCAAATTGGTTTCTTGAACATGAGAATGAGTTCACTGAACTAAAAAGGCCCCCACAGTCACCAGATCTCAACCCAATAGAGCATCTTTGGGATGTGGTGGAACGGGAGCTTTGTGCCCTGGATGTGCATCCCACAAATCTCCATCAACTGCAAGATGCTATCCTCTCAATGTGGGCCAACATTTCTAAAGAATGCTTTCAGCACCTTGTTGAATCAATGCCACATCGAATTAAGGCAGTTCTGAAGGTGAAAGGGGATCAAACACAGTGTTAGTATGGTGTTCCTAATAATCCTTTAGGTGAGTGTATGCTGCCACACCTCTGATCTGAATAAAGATGAGACTTCTCAAAATCACGTTTGAATTAACATCTCTACCGACTGGAAACATCACATATCTGAATCAATTTTCAACCAGCTCATGGTTAATTGTTACATCCCTAAAGTATGCTCTACTTTACTATAGCACAAAAGATATCCAGAATCCCCTCTGTAAAAGCCCTTTCATCGAATGTCAACCAAATGAACCAAGAATTTTGTTTTTGGAAATGTGTGCAAATGAATGTAGCTACATTTATATAAGGCCTCATTTGGATATTAAAAACTTTACACAATTTAATATAATTTTATTATGTATATGGCAGTAATACAATTCCATTTTCACCTGTAGTGTCTGTTGTGTAGCTCTCAGCCATTGCAGATCCCTTTCTCAAGCCTCAGTGTGGATGTATACATAGAATACTGATGGCTGGACTTGGAGGTTAGTGGGGGAACTTTGGGGTTAACTCTTGGGTTTCAGAATCACACAGTTGGCTGACTTTCTATTAAAGAAGCCGGTTATCCAGTCAGTATAAAAACAGGTCACTGACCAATCAGTGACAACAAACTACTGGTGTTGAGGGGAAAGACTGCTACTTGGAGGATGAATAGAGGAGGAAAGTGTCTGCACAAGTATCACAGCTGAATGGGCCAGCATACTCTTTGACTAAAGGCATTCTATCCTATCAAGTTGTAACTTGTAGGTTTATACAACATCTATACTCATTTTTAAAATCATACGAAGATCCAATTAAACTCAGATTTGAATGTAACATTTGCATGAGTCAAGTGTAGTTTTGTGTTACTATGCAGATATTACTTAAATATAGAGTAGAACAAAACACCAACATAATTACTAATTTTACAACTTTCTCCACCTTCTTTCAGTACACAAGATATTTTACATATGTTTTCCATCAAAAACATTTCTCATTGCAGTCTAGTGACTTGAAATTGTAGTGGACATCCATTTGTGCCTTTTTCAAATGAAAGTATAAATATCTAAAACTTATAAATTAACAACAAAGGAAGGAATAGAGAATTTAGGTCCAGGGTTTGACCCCTGGGTCAGACAGAATCTCTCTGGGTGGAGTTTGCATGTTCTCCCTGTGCTTCAGTTGGTTTCCCCACCATCATCAAAAATATGCCAGGTGGTGGCTGCAGGGATAATAAAAATAAAACTGTATAAAAAGGAACAGCTGCTGGTGGACATTCCTGTGGATACACTGCCCTCTAGACTTGTAGCATAAACAGGGATGACTTGTACCTCTCAGCCAGTCCCGGCTCACAAAAAAAAAACTAAAACTAAAAAATAAAAGAAGTTAATAAAGTTTATTCCTAAACTGGAATAAACCTACATAACTGGAAATGCACCTCTTCAGTGAAACAAACCAGATCAGGGGCTGACATTTCACACCATGCTATTCTGAGCTGAATACTCAGATTAAATAGAGCATTTCTGGTGGATTACACCTACAAGTTAATATTTAGGATTCTGCGTCGGTTCAATCAAGCACATCCTCAGTTTAAGACATTTACATTAAGATACTTCTAAACAATTCAATGCTTTCACACACACTCATGCCTGTTTTCATCTTTAAATCCTTCTCAAGTGTTGCCTTCTTTTGTTGAAAAGCAAAGTGCACAATGGCAACAAAGAGTAGTGTTTTAGTCAGAAAAAGGGCTCATCGGACAAACAGTGCACCTTTCCAGTGTGGATTCAGTCAAAGTTGGCTGAACATCTGAAATGAGTGGAAGTGTCTGTTGTCCAAGAGCCAACTCACATCATATTGTAGCATTTGCAAAGCCATCCTCCAAAACTGGAAAATACCAGATGAAGTGCCTATATTTAATAAAATGGAGATTGAATGAGAAATGAGAGGACAGAACAGCATTCACGCCCAGGGGCAGGTGAAGTGTTTGGCCCTTAGCCCTCCATCCCGAAGTCCTCTGTAAACTTCTTAACTTTCAGCAAGTCTTCAGTGTTGACAGTGGGACGTGTGGTGGACAGAGAGCGCAGCATGTCCGACTGCAAAGAAAAGTTTAGGTTTAAGATCACACATTAGAGCCAACAAGGATCTTAATTCAACAGAAAAAACAATAAACAATTAGTGAGGATTAGTACTTTTAGCACTCTTTCAGCAGGCTGAGTTTGGGAGCCACTATCAACAGAGCCAAGAGAAGAGGATTCACATACTGCAGCAGCAGTAGGAGGTATCCATGTTAGAGGAGAGTCAAAGTCATGTGACATGTGGTGTTGTTTCCATCTACAAGAAGGGGATAATTGCAGGATGGCATGGGCCTAATGCTTAATGCATTTGTATTCTGATGTGTAACCCTTAAGATGCACATATGAATCTGTGTGTGTGTGTGTGTGTGTGAACATAATCCAACAAATAATCCTAAAACGAACCAGTTGTCTGCATGTTTTATTGTGTATACAGAATTGCTCAAAATAATAGCAGTACAATGTGAATAACAATAATAATCCTGGTAACTTGTTTACCACTTAGCAATAAAAATATACTAAAAAGTATATTTTTATTGCTAAGTGGTAAACAAGTTACCAGTAGGTGCAGTAGATTCTCAGGAAACAAACAAGACCCAGCATTCATGATATGCACTCTTAAGGCTGTGCAATTCATCAATTAGTTGAAAGGGGTGTGTTCAAAAAAATATCAGTGTCTTCCGCAGGTCGCACTAGACTTTTTCACTCGTAAATTTTCCATTTTCTTTTAAATTTTTATACTTTAATAATACTTATAATGGCTTTTTGTTTTACTCACATTTTAAGAAACTTCAATACAAGCATAGAGGACAGATTATTCATTTTATTTAAGAACAGATAACATTACACAAAAAGTGAAAGGATATTTTGTGATTGAACTCTAGAGATTGAACACAGTATATTACACAATATGATTCTGACAAAAAATAACTGAACAGTTCGTTACTTGTGTTAGCTTTTCTACAGATGTTGCAGAACTTTCCTCCTTCCCACCTCAGCCACGTAAACTCCTGTTCCCACTGAACACGATACTCCGTCTCCTTCACCTCATTTTTGTTGCTTAATTGTCATGTAACAGCTGTCGGTGACTGCTCAGTGTTCTCCATTTGTACTCCTTCATGCTCAGCTGCATTATGTCCTCTTTTTTTACTTTTATTAACAATATCAGAACTTTTTGGCAGTTTGAAAAAAAATGCTGTCATGACAACTGAATGCAGCGTGACAAAGATGACACAATTCAACATAATTGGTAATTGATATGTACCTTCGCCACCAACTGGTCAGGAGTACGAATTACAATAGATCACCTTCACAATAATCCGTCAAAATGACAGATGGCATTCAGATTTTTCTGTCCTTGCTAAAAATAAAAATGTCAATGACGGAAAATATTTGGTTAATGTGACCTCTGGTCTTCCGTTGACTGTACAAACTCAAAACTATCTTGTAAAAACATTTTTGTTTCTAGGATTTAGCAATCCTGTGAGTCACTAAACTAATATTTAGTTGTATGACCACAGTTTTTTAAAACTGCTTCACATCTGTGTGGCACCAACTTGGCACCTCTTAGCTGTTATTCCACTCCATGATCCTTTAACAACATTGCACAATTTATTGACATTTCTTGGTTTTGCTTCAGAAACAGTTTCTCGATTGGATTAAGGCCTGGGGATTGGGCTGGAAAAGACTTTGCTTGTTTACTGTGTGTTTGGGGTCATTGTCTTGTTGAAACAAATATTTCAAATGCATGTCCTCTTCATCATAAGGCAACATAACCTCTTCAAGTATTTTGACAAATGCAAACTGATCCATGATTCCTGGTATGTGATAAATAGGCCCAACACCATAGTAGGAGAAACATGCCCATATCGTGATGCTTGCTTCACTGTGGCTTGAATTCAGAGTTTGGGGGTCGTCTCATAAACTGTCTATGGCCCTTGGACCCAAAAAGAACAATTTTACTCTCATCAGTCCACAAAACGTTTCTCCTGTCGATGTGTTCTTTGTCAAATTGAAACCTCTTCTGCACATGCTTTTTTTTTTTTTTTTTTAAAACAGAGGGACTTTTTGGGGGATTCTTGAAAATAGATTAGCTTCACACAGACATCTTCTAACTGTCACAGTACTTACAGGTAACTCCAGACTGTCTTTGATCCTGGAGCTGATCATTGGCTGAGCCTTTGCCATTCTGTTTATTCTTCGATCCATTTTGATGGTTGTCTTTCATTTTCTTCCACGTCTCTCTGGTTTTGCTCTCCATTTTAAGGCATTATAGATCATTTTAGCTGAACAGCAGAGAGGTTTTCCCCTACTCCAATCAACTTTTTCTTGAAAGTAAGCTGTTCTACTGAATGATGTCTTTTTCTCAGGCTTTCACATGCATGTTCAACAACTGCTGCTGGTTTCATCCTTAAATAGGGGCCACCTGATTCACACCTGTTTTTTTTTACAAAATTAATGACCTCAGTGTTTGAATGCCACACTGCTATTTTTTAAACACACCCCTTTTAACTAATTGCCTAATTTCACAGCCTTAAGAGCGGGCATATCATGAACGCTAGGTCTTGTTTGTTTTCTGAGACTCTACTGCACCTACTGGAAACTTGTTGGTCACTTAGCAATAAAAAATATACCAAAAGCCTGGATTATTCTGGTTTGGCACATTGTACTGCTATTATTTTCAACAATATTGTACGTGTGTGTCTGAGTGCATGAACATCTAATTCTTTATCACGATACACAGTGTTTGGGCTGATGTTTTGCTTGTTGGGCATCATAATGGCAAAGTGATAAGCCCTGGTGAAAAGTAAGGCTCATCAGGCTATAATTTCTCTGTGGATGCTCTTTTCTGTGCTACAATGACTTCCTCCCACAGGGAAAAGGACTGAATCAACTTCATACTCTAAATTGACCACAGGAGTGAGCATGAGTAATTGTTGTCAGTGTCAGTTTTACCAATAAGTGGAGGTTGTATGCATTTTAGTTTTTCTAAAATGTTAATGTTAACAAGTGAAAAATAAAACATTATGATATTCTAATTGCTATAACATATAAATGGATAAATTCAAATACAGCTCCTTTTTGACTCAGCTGCAAAAGAGTGTAGACACTTGGGCTAACTTGCGGGTTATACAACCAGCAAGTTTTTCTTGATTTGAAATGACACAGGCGTGTTCCAGAAGTTAATAAGACAATGTACAAGAGGCATCAATGTGGGAAAAAAAATTCTCCGCTTTTATTTAAAAGTGGCATGTCCAGAATTATTTATACCCTTCTCAATAATTAATAGAAAAGCCTTTATTGGTTATTTCAGCAATCAAACGCTTCCTATAATTGTTGACTAGCTTTTTGCATGTCTCCACTGGGATATTTGACCCCACAATTCATACTGTCGTTGTGTCCTTGGGCAAGACACTTAACCCACCTTGCCTCGTATGAATGTGTAAATATGTTCAGTGAATGTTTGTGGTGTTGGTCGGTGAGGCCGTAGGCGCAAAATGGCTGCCACGTCTCTGTCAGTCCGCCCCAGGGCATCTGTGGCTACAGTTGTAGCTTACCATCACCAGTGTGACTGTGGATGAATGAATAATGAACGGCTTGTAAGTGCTTTGAGTCCCTTGGTCCCTCGGGAGAAAAGCGCAATATAAATCCAATCCATTATTATTATTCATCTTTAGTGATAACCTCCAACTCTTTCAGGTTGGAGGGTCTGGTTGCAATCACCCTGATCTTTAGCTCCCTCCACAGATTCTCAGATTTTTATCTGCTAACCATTTCTTCACCACTTTTGCTGTGTGTTTTGGGTCTCACATCTTGATGTATTGTTCTTTTTTCATTGTGCCATTTACTGTGATTAGGTTCCCTGGTCCACTGGCTGAAAAAACATCCCCAAAGCATTAGGTTCCCTCCACAATGTTTGACCGTGGGGGGTGTGTTCTTAGGGTTGAAGGCTTCCACTTTTTTTACACCAAATAAAGGATACATCTGACCATAAAACAGAAGACCAGAAATCTTCGTCTTTGCTTAGATGAACATTTGCAAAAAGCGACCTTTTGTGTACTTCATCTTGAGAAGTGGCATCCTTCTTGGTCTGCGCCCGTGGAACCCAGCAGTGTGCAGTGTCCGTTGACTGAGACATCAGCCACCAGCAGAGTCCAGATTCACAAAGATGGCCTTGGTGGTGATCCTTGGATTTTTTTCACCTCCCTCACTATCCTCCTGGTCAGCACAGGTGTTACTTTTGGCTTCCAACCACTTCTTTTGAGATTTTCTAATATTTTTTAAATAATACATTGCACTGTAGCCACTGGAACTTGAAAACATTTAGCTATGGCCTTATAGCCCTTTCCTGACTTGTGAGCAGCCGCAGGTCTTCACTGAGCCATTTGTCTTAGCCATGACTGTCCACAAACCAACTACAGAGAGCTGTTGTTCACCTGTTGAATAGATTAAAACAGCTTTCCAAAATGAATCAGAGTATTTAAGCTGCTTTAGAACAGCTTGGACTATTTGGAATGGTTTACAACTTTGGATTTGTCCATGGACTGTGACAATTTGCAAAGGGTATTAATAATTTGGGACATGCCACTTTTTGTTCAAATGTAAATAAAAGCTGAGAAATATTTATTTCCACAACAATGCCTCTTGTACATTGTCTTATTATCTTGAAGATACCCTTCATTTCCAATCAAGGAAAAAATTGCTGGTTGAATAAAAGTAAATTTAACTCAACATTTGCGGTAAAAACTGTATCAGCTGGTACCTCATCCCAAAGTGGTATGTGGCTGTGATTGAATGTTTTCAGAGTCTTGTGAGAAAGAGCCACAATAGAACGTCTTACCATGCACACTATAGGCTCCAGCAGTTTATCACTAGGTACCTCCATCCAGGTCATTTCTATGGCAGCAGGGTCACCAGGGGAACATGGGGTCAAGAGATCATCCACCATTATCTGGTTGTTGCTACGTGACGGGCCACAAACCTACAATACCATATGGATGAGTAGATGTGAGGAGTTTAACTGGTGTAAGCTTCAAATATGATTCAGAATGACGAACAGTTTGTTTGCCATACGGAGGGCAAACTTTGTTCTGAAGAGTTTTGATAAATGTTGTGTAAAGCTGCCTCATCTATAGACTTAAAATAGTCACTACCAGAGCTCATTAAAACCTGGCAGAGTTTCCTACAGGACTTCTTCTAACCACATGCATTCATACAAATGAGGAAGGACTGAATGCTGAACAATGTTAGACTAACAATGCTGTGTTTGGAACATAAATTATAAAATGGGATATTGTAACAGACAACTTAACATTGCATGAAAAATAGCTATTTTTGAATTTGATAGGAGCAACACATCTCAAAAAAGTTGAAACCAAGGCAACAAAATGTTGACAACCACCTCCGCGTGGGCACATCTATAACAACAACATGGCTTTGCAGAATTAGTCCATTTGAGTCCAGGTGCAAAATTGGCCTTAGTCTCAGGCTGTGCATGTTTGGAAAATAATTGAAATTATTTTTAACCAATATGGCGATTATTTTGTTTCTGCTTTTAAAATTTTTACACCAACAATAAATATGACCGACACAAACTCATGTTTCTTGTTGGCCAGGCCTCTATGTTATTACGACATTAGATGTTGCATAAAATTATATGAGGATTTGGCCATGGACCTTGAGTTTAAACCTTTGGGTCTTTGTTTTTTTCTGGCCCACATTATTTTTCTGACAGTGATATTCAAATGGCTGATCAAACCTTTTTGGTGTCTTTTTGTTCTCCTTTTGCTCCAATCATGAAGAAAGCAGCATTTCCTTTTGTTTCCAGAGAAAATCTATAAAGTATATGCAGCAAAAATATTGAATCTCAAAGAACCAATAAGATTGGTGGGCCCTAAATATGGTTGTAGCCCATGAACCACACCTTTCAAGATAACTTTGATAGCAGCTTTGATAACATTTATTTATCCAATAATAGTCTACATCCACTTTCCTATGTCGGAACAAAGTTTAGAGTTAAGAGTTTGCTCTTCAAATTAGTATGTAACGGAGCAATATGACCACAATCTTAAGCACTAGCTAGACCTCTGTGTTACTCTGTGGCTTAGAACTCTATTATTGCCTCAGGTATTTTCTCCTTGTATAACACAATAGCATACTGCCTCAAGTGAATCAACTTCTTGAAACATGTATAAATTTATTGCGGCCTCTGCAATTAGAAAATTGCAATTTTTCATTCATTCTTTCATTCATTTTCTACCGCTTTCTCCCGTTAGGGGTCGCTGGTGACTGGAGCCTATCCCAGCAGCTTTGGGCCTGAGGCGGGGTACACCCTGGACAGTGGCCAGTTAGTCACAGGGCTGACATTTAGAGACAGACAACAACAAACAATCATTCACTCTCACATTCATTTACTAGGGACACTTTAGAGTTGCCAATTAACCTATACATGCATGTCTTTGGACGGTGGGAGGAAGCTGGAGTACCCGGAGAGAACCCACGGTAACACGTGGAGGACATGCAGGATCCTCACAGAAAGACTGGAGTCGGGGTGCACATGGCAGAGTGGTTAGCACTCCTGCCTTACAGCAAGAAGGTCGAGAGTTCAAAACCCGGCCGACTCAAATATTCTCTGCAATTTTTAATTGCACAGCACTACCTCAGTCCACACCTTTTAACAACAGAAAATATCTAGTGCATTATAAAACAATCTGGCAAAGAAGAGCCAGCTTGCCAGGACTTTTGAGCAACTAAAATCCTACAGACAACATTTCTCTCCCAAAACTTCAGCAGCTGCACTCCTCATTTCAGACATTTGCAGACTGTTTAGGTTAGATTAACTTAAGTGTCCCCAAAGAAAAAAAATCTGGAACTCACAGTGCTAAAACACCTGCATTTACAAAAATCATATCATTTCATATCAGCACACACATGAAGAGTTCACAATTATTATCTACAAAATGGAGAATATGGCACAGTGCCCTAATGGCACAGCTCAGTCCTTACAATAGAATAAAATATTTCCATGAAAACTAAAATACACTACATAAAATGCAAGATAAAAGCAGCACCAACAGCAGAGCCTGGGTCTTCACAGTGGCCACCAACAGCCACAGTGAGCCAGATGAGATGTATTGCTGCATCAAATTCAAAAAGAGCTATTTTTTTATTCATTAATTTTCCTACGCTTATTCCCATTAGGGGCTGCAGTTGACTGGAGTCTATCCCTTTGGGCCTTAGTTGGGGTACACCCCGGATGCAGGGCTGACAGTTAAAGACACTGACAGACAATCGTTCACTCACATTCATTCACTAGGGATAGTTTATATTTTCCACTTGACAAGCAGACTCATCATAGAAGCCTGAGTTGGTACTGGGCATTTATTAGTAGCATTGTGCCCTCCCTGGTACACACATACACACTTTAATAGAAGATGTTTAAAAGGGACAACCTTCTTAAAGTGTGTGGCCGACTGCACTTTCCGAACAGGCTGCATGAGAGCATCTCGTACAATGATGCTGATGTCAGCGCCCGAGTATCCGTCGGTTTTGTGGGCGAGCTGCCGCAGGTCAACCTCACTTAGGCTGTGAGGTGTGTTTCCCAGGTGCAGCCGGAACATCTGAGCGCGGGCAGGCTCCTCTGGCAGAGGAATATAGATCCGCTTCTCAAACCTGACACAGACAGCTTCAAATCAACTGCAATCTGCACAATCACTTCTTTCAACTAAAGACAGGACTCCTCCACTCGGGACAATCCACAAACTCACTGCACCACAAACATAATATGTAATGTGTAGTCTAAAAGCAGTGACCACCCTAATATATTCAAGATTAATTAATAATTAATTTTTATTTTTATAATTTTTTTTTATATATACAAGTTTAAAGATATATTCTTTGAACTGGTGAGTTAAAAAAATTGAAAAACAAGACAAGCTCATGACCAATGGCTGGTTCTGTTCTGGCTGCATAATGATGATACTACAGACACTGTGAGCAGACACCAGAGTTGACCTCTGACCTTCGGCGGATAGCAGCGTCCAGCACCCAGGGGATGTTGGTGGCTCCCAGCACCAGGATCCCATCATTGTTGTTGCCCACACCTACAGAGCCACAAGAGCATCAGCCAGTCTACCTGTTTGTTTCCATAAACCATATATAAAAGGCAGACAGGGGCTACCAGATGACTATTTTAATTATTTTGAAATTTGATTATGTGGTTTGCTCACCCTGCATCTGGACCAGAAACTCTGTCTTGATGCGGCGAGCGGCCTCACTCTCATTTTCATTCCTGGAGCCACACAGAGAGTCTACCTCGTCTATAAAGATGATTGAAGGCTTGTGTTGGCGTGCCAAGTCAAAAAGGTTCTTGACCAGCCTAAAACAAAGGGAGCCAGAGAGTAAAACCAACAGAATATGCTATGGTTAATGTGCTTCCCTAAAGGAACCCACTTCTCACTCTCTCCCAGCCACTTAGACATAAGGTCTGAGGAGGACACAGAGAAAAAGGTGGAGTTGTTGGCCTCAGTGGCCACTGCCTTGGCCAGGTAGGATTTTCCTGTCCCTGGAGGCCCAAACAGCAGGATGCCCCTCCACGGAGTCCGCTTTCCTAAAAGCACCAAACAAAGACAAAGGATTAGGAGAATGCAGTATATTTTAAAAAGTCAATTCATCTTCTCCTGAACTAAACATCACTGTGTCACCTGTAAAGAGGTGAGGGAATTTGATGGGCAGGATGACCGCTTCCTTTAGAGCCTCTTTGGCTCCCTCTAGTCCGGCCACATCACTCCAACGCACATTAGGCTTCTCCATCACAATAGCCCCTGCACACAAACAGCAAGACATTTTTACTACAGCCTACTTTAGGTGATGGGGGGCACAGCCTAGCCCTGCTGAAACTTTCTTTATAAGTTATATTCTCACATTTCAATAAATATTCAATACAATTCCTTCCTGTGGATGGTTGGATTGGAGGTTGTGGTGATTTTTTTTTTCATTTTGTAGTCACAATAATCTATGTTTGCAAAAACGTGTTAAATATAATGACTATAAAACGAAAAAGGCGCAATAAGTACAACCACGAGCAGATTATTTTTATATTTCACACACGTAAATCTTCACACATGTAAAATATTAACTAACTTGAAAACTACGTGCAAGAAAATAACACACATGCGTTCTGCTTGTAACATCCTCTGCTTGTTCATGAGTTTGCTCATGGGCTCCTATCACTGCTTTGCTGCTTCCTCGATGTGAAATTCTGCTCATGTGAGGAAAGACTGGCGTGCTTATTCTGCTCGCGTGAGGACATACTGGCTCGCTTATGGCAGAACTTTTGGCAGATTGGGGGCAGGACCCAAGAGAGACACTGGCCCTCCTGTGATTGGTCACTTTTCAAAAAGGCCAGCCCCATGACCTCTTGACTCTCTTCAAGAAAGAAGGTAAAGAAGCAGTAAGTGGAGAACCAGTGGTAAATTAGTGGATTATCCCAAAGTTTACTCATTTAAGTAGTTTTATTGTGGTTACTACTTAAGCATATGTACATGCTAGTACTAGGCTCATCAACCATTACACCTCATCAACCATTACACTGCCAGAAATCTGGGAGTGGTAATTGATGATCAACTAAACTTCACAAGTCATGTTGCCAGCACCACCAGGACCAGATTCATCCTCTACAACAGTGGTGTCAAAGTCAAATGGACGGAGGGCCAAATAAAACATTTTGCTACAAGTCGAGGGTCGGACTGTCCGAATGTTAATTGAAATCAAAATTTGACCTACTGAAAACCTAACAAATATATTACGATTAGATAAATAAAGCAATATTTTCTTATGACTATGTCAGTAATTTTTAATTTTCAACAGGCCGGCACAAAAGACAAATATGTCAATTCAAAAACACAGTGATATTGTTCAAGGTACCATCAGCTATATTTTTTTCATTTAGCAAAAGTGGGCTGAATTTAAGCAACTTTAAAGAAATAAATAATATCAGCAAATTTCTGCCATTCACTCCACTGATAAAAAAAAAAATATATATATATTGCATTGAAATACAATAAAAAAGTACAAAAATCTATGAACCAGAAACAAGACTTTCTTCAAGGAAAAGTCATATGTGCAGTGAAAACAAATATTTAACTTTTAAATTTGAACAGAGTAAAACTCTAAATATGTTATTGCACAGTAATGTTCACTTTTTTGAGGCTGATGACATTTGGTGGTGTCTCATCTTTTGTACAAGCTCATCAATGTTCGGGGTCAGGCTCTGAGCTGAGGAAATCCTCAGAATTGAGTGAAGGTGTTCAGCAGTAAGTCGACTTCTGTGTGAGGTTGATCTACCTGCTGCTACAAGATCAGCAGATTCTGTAGCCATCTTTAAAAAACGCTTGAAAACACATCTTTTCCGTTAACACCTGACTGACAAACACTGAATTCTACTTCCTTTCTATTGATTCTTTTTCAAAAAAAAAAAAAAAAATTCTTATCCTTGGCTTTGATTACTGTGCTAGGTTTTTAACTGACTAATTTTTTGTGCACTTATGCTTTTTGTTACCTTGTGTTGTTAAAATTGCTTCCATTGTTTTCCTCACTTGTAAGTCGCTTTGGATAAAAGCGTCTGCTAAATGGCAAATGTAAATGTAAATGTAGTACATATATCCATATAAGGTGACTATAGACATTTTAAGCAACAATTAGCTTAGCATCGGATGAAGGCTAACATCAGTAGCTAAGTCTTTCTGTTTGTGTCTGTGGTTAGTAAAAAGTGGGAATTTCATGGTTTTCTGAATAAATTTGTCTTAAAATGTGATCTGATCTTCATCTAAGTCAAGGGAATTGACAAATATAATTTGTCTAAAAAGAATTACACAAAATTATTGATCAACCTCTCTTTCATACCTGGAACCAACACCCTTCAGGAATTAATGATTCACGCATTTGACTCTTTTCAGACCTTTACGGACAGTTTATAAACTGACAAGCCTGAAGATTAGATTAACACACACTTTCTAATTTCCCCCAGATGCTCAGGGTGTTTTCACTAGCTGACAGGAAACAGGAGTGGATTTAATTAACATCTTTGTTTTTCTCAACTTCAAAGACGAAAGAGGTGCTATCTTCCGACAAACCAGACTGACTAGCGCCAAAGCTGACGTGTCTAAATCCCTGAATTACTGTTTGTGTATTCCAATGGTCTCATCACCTCAACAGGAATGTCTTTGATCTAGTCTTCTAGAATGATCAAACACTGCCCTCTGTTGGTCAAACAGAGTAACAACTCTGCTTCGGAACTAAAGACAATGCTGTATTCTGTGCCATTGTGTATTAAAGTATATTGTATTAAATGTGTGATCTTCATACTGTTCCTTACAGGATCCTGAGTGATAACGATGTAAAAGACTTCCTTTTTCATCATCCTTACAGCTGGCTGAGTTAACCAAGATAAAATGACCCTCTTGTCCTCTCGAAAACTCTTTCTCTTTGTATCTTACTTTATTTTAGTTTATTTTACTTTCGTAACTTTCAAGTTTCTAGCCACGTGGCACACACCGTGCAAACGTGAATTTTTCCTCTTTAAAAGCCTACGTGCATTGATTTGTTTTGAGAAACTCATTTGTGATCAGCTGTTCCGAGGATTACGTCAACTCTCCGTGATGGAAGTGAATTTTGTAGTCTTGTGCTAAAATACGAGTCCGCTAGAACAAGCTAGCTCTCGTTAAATCCAGCAAAGACAACTTTTTCAATCTTTCAGTGATCCTTCTGTTTTTAAAGACTTTAACCTCAACTGCTGGTAGAGGCCTGCCTTGCACTCAAAGACAATAACAGAACGCCTTCCTTTCCCTGCTACGGAGCTTCACGGCCCCTTTCGGGATCAGTTGTACCACGTGACACCATCTTGCCGCTTGGCAACAACCAGCTGGAGAAAACACGTCAAAAGTGCCGGAGCGATACTTTGGAACTTCTGCCGCCCGAAAAGCTGAGTGCCATCAACGACCAGAGTGAATTGAACACATGACACTGATGTTTGGCGTTATAGAACCTGTACATTGTCTTTATTAGGCCCAGCAGAACTCTACGATCTGCTACTCAAATAGCCGTAAATAGTTCTTTAATTAAGCCATCTAACCGTCACCTTACCCCTCGAAAATTCCTTAATTACTCTCAGTAAATAGTATAATTCAATGGTCAAACTACTTTACTGCACAAAAGTTCTAATAAGTAAATGCCATTGTTCAATGTCAATCATTGTTTTGTGTTAATTATCCTCATCATTTGTTAATAATTATCCCTTTGTGTCCTGTCCTAATCATAATTCATTGTTTTTTAACTTGTGTAATCTTTAATAAAACCCCATAAAACTGTAAGGATTTTTATTGTTTTTTCTGTGTTTATATCAGAACAATATTCTAAAACAGGAGAATTCTAATCCTTCATATTAAAACATTGAGACTAAATACAACAGTTTCTCTAGAACTGTCAATCTAGAGAGGTGCCCCCAACGAGACAATATTTTGATATCAAAATATTAATTATTGATTTACATAAATTAATACTCATATAAATTATTAATTAAACACTACACAACCAAAAAACCTCATAGTGACCAAAACCCAAAAGAACAAGCTTATGTGAGCCATGCGTCGCCAAACAGAGCTTTCAGAGGAGCTATGATAAAGAATTGTTGCTTTACATAAAGCTGTAAGGGGTTACAAAGTTATTTCAAAGACTTAAAATTCGCCAGTCTACAGTTAGGCAAACAATCTACAAATGGAGATGCTTTGGGACTGTTGCTACGCTACCAAGTATGTGCCCAGTCAAAATGACACAAAGAGCACAACAAAGACTCATCACTGAGGTAAAGAAACAACACCGACTGACAGCAAAAGATTTGAAGAGATCATTGGAACTTGCCAACATCTCTGTTCCTGAGTCTACAATACGTAAAACACTGAGGATACTTGAGGATAAAGTAACAGATATGGAAAATAAAGTCTCAACTTTACTAGGGAGATTTACTAGGCCTCAGCCTAGTAAATCTCCCCGAAGGTACTGAAGGCCCGGACACTACAGGATCTCTAGATAACTGGATGCCAGAAGCACTGGACCTGAACCCAATGAGGAGCCCTCTAAAGTTGGAGAGGGCACATCGCTTTGGTCCAAAGAGAGACTCAGAAGCTCCCCCGAGAACGGTAATCATCAAATTTCTTAATTACAAACAGAAAGACATGATTCTTAGAGCACAAAATCAAAGAAGGAAATTATGTGTTAAACCATTGGGTCAGACTCTACAATGATGTTGCTACAGAGGTACACAAGCAGTGCAAGAAGTTCGACTGCAATTGTGTCAGCTTGGATTGAGGCATTGCATCATACCTCCGGCTATACTTAATTTCACTTCTTGTAATTGCAGAGGCTTGAAAGTTATGAACAGAGTGAAAGTGAAAGTAAAGAAATAGTTTTTCTCCAACAGACGCATACCCTTGAAGAAGACATCATCGGAATAAGCAGGAGATGGCATGGGCCTTTATACTCAGCCTCATTTACAACCAAAGCTTGGGGCACAATCACACTAATCCATAAATCTGTTCCCTTTCACAAACGTTATTAAAGATAAATTCGGCAAATAACTTATTATTCAAGGATCCCCTTTACATGAAACCCTTAACTTAGTGAACATATATGGGCCTAATTCAGATAATGAAAACTTCTTCATAAATCTTTTCTCTCCCTGGTAGAAGATATGGGTGGAGATTGGAACTGTGTTCTGGACCCCACTCAAGATAGATCAACCGGGACTGACCAAACTCTATAAATGTAGAGAGACTATCCAGAACTTTGTGAGGGAGTGAAAATTGGTAGGAATATGGCGACAGTTTAACCCTAGTGATACAACTTAGTCATGTCACTCAAAAACCTTAAGGATGAAGAGTTCCTTGAATATGTCAGGAACAAAATAGATGACTACTTTAGTATAAATACTACTCAAACAACAGCTTGTATTCCATGGGTAGCCTTTAGGCCTATTTAAGGGGATTTATAATTTCTTATACCTCCTCAAAATCTAAAGAACGACAAAAAAAGAGACAAGAGCTAGAGGAGGTGATAAAAGGGCAGGAAGAAGAGGTGTTTAGAAACAAAAATTCACAAGCTGATAGGGTAGTGATGCTGTTTAAGCAAAATATAATGCAGACAGAGCTGCCTCCAACATATTAAGATTAAACCAATCTTTCTATGAGCAAGGAGAAAAGCCAGGAAAAGTTTTAGCTTGGCAAATTAAGCAGTTGGAAAACCAGAAAAACCTAATCTTCATAATGAACATTCAAGGACAGACAACAGTGGATCCTAGAGAAAGAAACAACAAATTTAGACATTATAAAAAAAATTCTATGACTCACAGCACTGTTCAGAACAACACACACTGATTTTTTTTTCTAGACAAGATAAACATACCTACTATTACAGATGATTTTACACAACAGATGGATGCAGAACATAACGAGGAAATAAACAGAACAATTGATTGCATGAGTAAAAAGGCCGGACCCAATGGGTTTCCAATTGACTTCTATAAAAATTTAAAAAGAAATGTTACAGGAGGCATTTCATTCCTAATTTCATCATTTCATCCCCAAGTCAATGAAGGGGGAAGTAATTATTTTATTACCTAACCAGGAAAGCCTAGCAACAAATGGGAGAATGAGAACAATAATTTTGCTTAACTTTGATTTAAGTTATTATAACACGTTTACAGGATCCTCTCCCATCTGTGATCCACAGAGATCAAAACAGCTTTATTTCAAGACGCCAAGGTCTACACAATGTAAGGAGGGGCCTAAACATTATTCATGCAGCTCTCTGATGCAGCTTTCCTCACACTGGATGCTGAGAAGGTGTTTGAAAGAGTTGAGTGGCCATATCTTTTTAATGTCTTAACTCGTTTTGGCTAAGGTGACAAATTTAGAAAATAGGTGCAATTGGTATATCTGAATCCAACTGCAGAAGTTCTGACAAACAAAAATGGGATAGGCTCCAGTCACCCGCGGCCCCTAACGGGACAAAGTGGTGGAAAATGAATGAATGAATAGACGAAAACTAGAAGAAAAATGGCATGAGAAAATTAAGTGATGCTTAAAACTTCTGTTTGAGATTATAAATTATTAGGCCCGAGCCGGTGATAACCGGGAGGGCCTATTGTTTTTGCTCGAGTTATTTTATTTTATTTTTTTTTCTGCAAAATTATCCTTAATTTGGCCCAGTGAACATATGGGAAAAGTCATTTTTATTGGGCCCAAAGTTCAAGGTTGGCGAAAAATTTATGTATTTGAAGTCCCGAAAAAAAATATATAAAAAATTACTTAGTGGCGACCCCTAGAAAAGTCAAAATACATTGGGCCTATGGAAAGTGAAAGTACATTTTTTCCAATGTATTAATACAAAACTTGGTACATCCATAGGACACCTCAGGGCAAACAGAAAAGTCTAACCCAACAGGAAGTCCACCATGTGGGGTGGAACGCGTGACCACCTAAATCGTGGCAAGCCTGTAACGAGGCGGCCATTTTTATGGTAATAAATTATCCCTTAACTCTCAAACGCCTTCTCGGATCAAGTTGGACCCAAATAGGCGTTTGTGCACATTCATGACCTGAACATAAAGATATGTAAATAAAAGGGTTAGCTTTAGAAATGGCCCTCTAGCGCCACCTACAAACTTATAATGGGACCCAAGAATTTAGTTTGTCATAGAGACATAAAATTTGGTACACTCATCACTTATGTCATGACAAACATAAAAGCCAATGACAACCACCCCCTATCTATAAATGTGTTGCCATAGCAACAGAGCAAATATGTGGAAAAAGTCAATGGGAAGGGAAAATTTTAGTTTGTCGCAGGCAAATGGAACTTGGTAAACACATCCAGCATAGGCATATGAACATAAAAGCCAATGGGGACCACACCCTATCACACACGAGAAGGCGGCCATTTTGAATTGAAGATGTGAACCGCCTTAGTATACACCTCACTTTTAAAAATTGAGAGAAAATAGCTGCTTCATTCTACAAACTCCAAACTTAGGCAAAATGAGCTAAACACACGTCTGCATAATATACAGTGCCTTTTCTTGTTGTTTTTGCTCAATTTATATATTTTTTTAATTTAAATTTTTCTGCAAAATTATCATCAATTTTGACCTAATAAATGTTTTCAAAAAGTACATTTTATTGGCCACTGA
This sequence comes from Neodontobutis hainanensis, assembly GCA_024349245.1. Taxonomy (NCBI): domain Eukaryota; kingdom Metazoa; phylum Chordata; class Actinopteri; order Gobiiformes; family Odontobutidae; genus Neodontobutis; species Neodontobutis hainanensis. The sequence goes on from JALDNG010000098.1 coordinate 1,941,563, forward strand.
ACTCAAACCTGGCAAAAAATTTATGTATTTTAAGTATTTGAAAAAATAATGAAAAGAAATGACCCAGTGGCGACCTCTGGAAAACGAAAATACATTCGGCCTATGGAAAGTGAAAGTAATTTCTTTCCAACGTAGAACAATGAAACTTGGTACCCTGCTCCATCCACATCTGCTGCTGTCTCCACAGGTGTGTACAGGTAATATATACATATCATACAATCATTTACAGTAAGCCCTCATAGCCTCTTACATTCACATACAAACAACCCTGGTGGTTTGTTAATGAGTTAATGTTTTTTCTGCTTTTTTTATGTGTCATTTCATACAGTGCAACCCCCAGAGAAGACCCCAGAGAAGACTCCAGAAAAGAGCCCAGAGAAGACCCCAGAGAAGAGTCCAGAAAAGAGCCCAGAGAAGAGTCCAGAGAAGACCCAGAAGCTCTCCGAACACATGCTGTAGCTCCAGCTCCATGTTCAGAGGATAAGCTCTTCTTTTGATTCTGGTCCCTTCTCTGCAGAGGTACTGTCTTGGACAAAAGAATTTGTCAAATATCAAATGCATACATTAATCTATGAAAGCAGCACAGTTCTGCTTCATTTGTAACCCAATGTATAGTTTTTAAAATGATGCAGCTGTCACTGCAGGATCAGTTCTCTTCTCCTTCACTTTAGGATTATTTTATTCCTGCTCGGAAATAGTGCAATATGTTTTGTGTATATTTTCATATTTCCATATTTTTTTAATAAATGTTTTATATAATGTCCAAATGTTTTGATGTGTTTGTGCAAATAGTCATCATGGTTTATATGTCACAAAAACATTTCAATATTTCAGACTGATTTATTTATAATGCAATAGAAGAAAGTTTATAATGTTCAGTATTTACGACTAGAATACTTATGATTAACATTTGTTAATTTTTATTATATCCTATTGCAAACACATCTACAATAGAACAGTAAGAAATCAGTTATGACTGGACCAGTGTGTGGTATTAATGAGAAACAATGATTCAGATTCCTTTTGGAGGCTGGCTCCATTTATTAAAGCTTCACAGTATTCAAACTCACTTTTGCTTCCCCTGTTAGGCTTCACGTTTGCCTGCATACCTGCAGATTTGCAGCGACTGGTTCAGGCTGGCACCCAGTTTCTCTGGTCATCTTAGGCAAAACAAAAGCTTTGTGTTATTGTTTACAATCACAGTATTATATTAATTCATTTTAGAGATTTTAAAAAATGTTAATAAATGATATTAATAACACAAATATTGTCACAAAGCAAAGAATCTAAAGAAGACATCTAAACACAAACACTCACTGTTGCCACAGCCTACATGTTAGTGTCCTACTGGAGTCTGAGTAACTTTTCTGTGGATCTCCTTTTATTATAAAACAATTAAAACAATTTAAACAATTATAACTGTTCTGCATATCCTCCGTGAAAGCGCTAGTCTTTTAATCCGTGTGTACTGTCTCTGGGTCGGTCTGGTTAGCTGCAGCCTGTGGTACACTGTCTCCTCTGCAGCGCCAGCTCTGCTCTGTTTCCTCCGGGAGCAGCAAAAAAACAACATACACTGATGGTGCGCGCTTTCGTGCTCAATCAAATTCGCAAAGTTGACATAAAACACACAAGTACAAGACAGATTTTGAGCCTGTGTTGAGTCAAAACTCACGGTGTTACACGAGTTATGAAATGATCATATTTCATAGTCCAGAGTCAGGAGCTACTGACAGGTCTCTGCTAACGTTAAGGGCTGTATCTCTGCTACAGGTACAGCAGAGTGCTGCCAATGTACGAGAAATAACAAACTAAATATTGAGTAATAGAGTAAAGCTAGATGTCTGTGTGTACTGGACCACATGTATCAACACCATAGCAGCCCTCATTAGCGCATCAGTCCGGTATCATGAGCAGCTGAAGCTAACGTTTAGCATGCTTTACCTAACTAGCAACATGACAAAATTGATTAATTAAATTTAGCTTTACTGGGAAGAAACAAACTGTGTTTAGAAATATATGCCCACTCACCTCAAGACACTGCTGCGGTGGTGGGAATCCATGCAGGAGCAGTGTTTGGCGCTGTGTTACTTTTCAGCTAGATAAATGCCCGCTGAACACTCCAGGTCTCAGCGGGAACTCACAGTGTTCCAGGCCAAGGGCACGCAACCACTGGCGCCTAATTTCCAACTTTGCTGGAAAGCAATGCAGTCCAGCAGAGCTATTGCAACCAGCAACACTATGAGTACATGCTAATATAGCTAGCCTGATGTTTTCAACACCCGTTGCTTGGGAACAAGATGTTTTCATACCAGGGGCGTGAGCCAATGCCAAGGGTGTGGTGGGCTCGTGCATGGGGCATGGGTAGTGAGTCGTTAGTCAAGCCAGTATACGTCACACAAGTAAACAACTACAAATAGAAAAAATCAACTTGCAACAACCACCATTCAACCTGAAGAGGGCAGCACTTAGAAGGTTTTATACCATATTTTGTAAAATTAATATACTTGATACTCAAATGTCAAAACTTTTAGTCAGATCAATGGACAGCACTAATAAGGCCCCATTCATACAGATCATTAACTAAAAAAAGTTGTTTTAGGATTTAGTTACTCTTTAAACACAGAAGCATTAGTAATCTTCACAACATCGGTCCTGTTCATTATCATAATGATCAGGATTTCTAGGCGTAGCCAGGGGCCAAAGGGAGTCTTGTTTGGTGACCACGGGATTTTGTCTCTAATTTTTGCAGATGATCTTGTCCTATTGGCTCCATCAAGTCAGGACCTTCAGCGTGCACTAGGACAGTTTGAAGCTGAAAATGAAGCGGCTGGGATGAGGATCAGCACCTCCAATTCCAAGGCCATGGTTCTCGGTCGGAAAATGGGGGCCTTGCCTTCAGGTTGGTGGAGAGATACTGACGCAAGTAGAGGGGGTCAAGGGGGTCTTCTTCATTTGTGAGGGAAGAAGGGAGTGTGAGGTTGCCAGATGGATTGGTGCAGCTTCTGCAGTGATGCAGTCAATGTACCGGTCTGTCATGGTGAAGAAGGAGCTGAGCTGCAAGACAAAGCTCTCTATTTACAGGTTGTTCCTACCCTCATCTATGGTCATGAGCTTTAGGGTCATGACCGAAAGGACAAGCTACCAGATACAACAGGTCAAAATGAATTTCTTCCACAGGGTGGCCAGGCTTAGAGATAGATTGAGGAGCTTGGTCACTCGGGAGGATCTCAGAGTAGAGCCACTGCTCCTCCACATCGTGAGGAGCCAGCTGTAGGTAAATGTAAAGTAATGTTCAATAACAATAAACAATCCACAGACAAAAAGAAAGGACTTGCCTACTGATGTTAGCATTCATCAGTTACCTGCTAAGCTAATTGTTGCTTAAAATGTCTATAGTTGATCCCTTATATGGATATATGTAGGAGTATGTAGATATGCTTAAGTAGCAACCACAATAAAACTACTTAAATAAGTAAACTTAAAACCCACTCGTTCCTGCTGCTTATTTAGCGTCTTCCTTGAAGAGAGTCAAGAAGTCACAGGTCTTTTTGGACAGTGACCAATCACAGGCGGGCCAGTGCCTCTGGTGAGTCCTGCCCCCAATCTGCCCAAGGTTCTTCCATGAGTGAGCTGGTCTGTCCTCATGTGAGTAGAATAAAACACGCAAATCTTTCCTCACACGAGCAGAATTTCATAATGAGGGCGCAGCAGAGCAGTGAGGAGTGCATGAGTAAATTCATAAGCGAGCAGAGGATGTTCACGCGCGTTTGTTATTTTCTTGCTTGTCGTTTTCAAAGCGAGTTAATATTTACGCATATGAATTAAAATAAACTCCTCGGAAAACCTGGTCTTACTGAACATAACTACATTCTTAAGCCTGGTCACTCACCCATGAGCTGCTCTTGAAGTTTCTTCCTCTCGGGGTTATCCCCTTCACTGTCACTGTCACTCCTACAGCGAGGAAACACAAACACAATGTTATAATAGTAGCCAGCAGTGTCCTAGAGCAGGACAGGCGCTCAGCTCACTTGTCATTGCTCTGTGCTTCCTTCACAGGCTTCTTGCCATGTTTATCTTTGTTCTTCAGGAACTCTTTCAGTTTCTCTGCTCGGTCCAGGTACTGCACACACTTTGCTCGTATGCTTTCTTTAGCCTTGTCGCTGTGGGCCTCATCTAAAATAAAAATACATTTCAATCATGAAAGGGGTTGAAGCTCAGTGTGCAGAGTTTCTGTTAATCTAATGAAATATTAAACAGAACGTTTAGTGTTTAAGTGTGCTCCAATCAGAATTTTGTGAGGCCTATTACTGAAAGCACTGACATCTGATACAATCCTAAGGTCTTTATAATTTCTTTAAAACACTGTAAAATAATAAAATTAGGAGATAGTAAAACTATAAGGTTATCAACTCAATGTTTTATCATTTTCGTTGTATTTAGTTTTAACCAGTCAAACTCATACTAAGCATTAATACCAGGTCTTTCTTGCAAAATATCAGCATCTTAGCCTTTGGAAGATTTATTGTCTCTTTTGACAATTGTGTCTTTTCTTTATCTTTCTTACGGTTACTGTAAGGGCTTTGTGACAACCAGCATCAGTGAGCTTCTCTGCTGGATTTTACTGTTGCTCTTCATATTCATAAACATGACCGCCTGCTTGGAGGAGCTGAACTAGTTTTTGCTACGATCCCATTGATCAGAGCACCCTTAAAGTGCATGTCAGGACACAGCACTCACATTTGATGGCATGTAGAAAATATTCCACAGCATGCTGATAGAGGCGCAGCGCCTCCTCATAGTTCTTTGCTTTGTCTTCCTCTGTTGCTTTGGTGACAAGATCAATCGCTTTCTGCAACACAGGCACACATTTGAGACACAGGACAGGTTTGACATTGAGTATATTTGGTCTTGTCTGGTTTGGTGTACCACCTCTGGAAAGTAAGGTGGGGATGATAACCCCAGAGTAAACAACACTTCAAACTAGGGGTGGAACAGTACACAAAAGTCACATTTCGGTTCTTGGAAGGTTTGGTACAAGTTTAGCACACAAATCTCAACTTATCCACTCACTTTACCAGGTAAGGCAAATTGTTTCTATACCCTTTTCACACTCAGAAAATTTTGGCAAAGCAGCACATCTCTGAGACTCAGCTACAAGCAATTAGCCATTTACATTTTTCTCCAAACACAGACCAAACAGCAAGATAACAAAAACAGGTTGTTCCAAAATCTGCCTAATTATGCCCTTTTCTTTATAATGGAGACTCCGCCTGACGATTTCATAAAAAATCTTACTAGTTTATTTTTTTTCCACATTAAAACAATTATATTTGGTGAAGGTAATGTTGACATGTGTGGCTGTAATTTCAAATAGTGTTTGAGCTTCAACAGACTTCATCGATAGGGATATTAATCCAAATATATATATATATTTTTTTTAGGCAAAGATGTTTTTGGGGTTATTTTGCCGTTTTCCATCTTGATTTATTCTAAAACTGTACCATTGCACATTCAAAATTTTCCTTCTAGGAAATCTCACAAGTGCCCCCTTCATTTTGACACCAGAATTATTGAAATACACCTTGTGTATTAAACAAAAATAACAATATTAATGTGTAGTGATTTTAATCATGTGATTGAAGTATTTTTGCCGCGCCCGCAAACAATCTATCACTCCTTTAAGCGCGCGGTGCACCACTGTCCTCCTCGCGGCTGCAGCAACTTGCGCTCTCTTCATCAAGGCTTAAAACAAAAAGGGTTGTGTTGTCTTTGTTTATGTAGATTAATTAGATAAATGAATAGAAACAAAACTTTAAATTCACACTGCCTACCTAGGTTGTGGAGGCCCGACGTCAGCAGATTTCGCGGAGGTTTCACTTTTTCCCAGCACTCCTTTTTTCCCCAGGATCATGAGCAGCCGGCGGCGGCGGGGGATGGTTGCAGGATGGCTCAACCTCCGCAGACAGTTTTTATTCAATTTAATTTATTAAATAATTATTATTTTTAATGTTTATCAGACAATAGCTTCTCAAGCTTTTGCTTTAGTATAATGTTCGGGACAATTAGGACCAGATTTGGGATTCGGGACAACAGTTTAGATTTCGGGACTGTCCCCAATTTTTCGGGACGTCTGGTCACCCTACCTCCACCTTGAAATCCCAGACTGATATCTCTGTATGTAATACAGTGAGAAAGCAGTCTGGCTGGCCAGGCTAGGAAATTCCCTTTTTAGGGAACCGCATTGTTTTGCTAAGCTCTTTTAGCTCCCAAACATCTCTTCATTTTGTACCACTTCTGGCATTTTAAATTCAACCAAATGTAATAATGTTTGGCCTGTGATTAATTAACTTACGCAAAATATGTGCATACAGATCAATGTAATCATATTAAAACCTTAAATCTAACCTTACATAATTTAAAAGTAAAACTATCAAATACTATTCGGCATAAAAATGTGTAGGGCTAGGGTGTATCATTTCATTACGTAAATATTTGTTCATGCTAGTAGTATAATTTGTCGTAAATCATTTATTAATGATATTCCGTAATAAATAGTTCTGAAACTGCTCATCATGCACAGTGCCACTCCGCCATGCCTACCTCCACAAGTAAATTCTCAAACCTATGGGAAACACTGCTATAGAATTCTTTTGAGGGAGCTTTGGATCTGATTTCTGCCTTTATCTACTAGAAAAGAAAATGTTTAATCCCACTGTCCACAGATAAACCAGCTCCCTCGAGATCAGGTGAAAAAGGGTGAGAAAGAGGCACAGCTCCATCGCAAAGATATTTGCGTCTGTCAGTCTGACAGCTGTCAATCAATCTTTCCCTGTCGGTCTCATGTGCCGTGCCCCGTTCAAGATTTCAAGATCAAGATTTATTTTATTTGTTAGAATATATATATTATATATAATATTTATTAGAATAAGATTTGTCTTGGACACACAGGGTGCCCCACAATGAGTACTAGGGATGGGACAGAATGAGATTCTGGCGGTATGACAACCTTGAGAAAAAATATCAGGGTAGGACTATATTGATTAAACCTTGAAAAGCAATTATTTTCCAGGTAAATTGGGCAAAAATAAATGTTTATTCAGTCAACAATGCCTCTTGTACATTGTCTTATTATCTTCTAGAAGATGCCTGTGTCATTTCTAATTAAGAAAAAACTTGCTGGTTGAATAAAAGTAAAGTTCAAAATTTGGCAGGGGTATGAATAATTTAGCTAATAGTTACTGACACCAGTGGCCGTTTGGAAAACTGCAGTCAGTGTCCTGCTCCCTATTGCTGGCATGCGCTCGTTCGTGCACAACTGGGTAATTGGAGCAACAGCCAGCTACTGCAGTTCACAAGACTTTGACATTTACATAGGTTAGAAAAGTTACACTTCTGCATGTTTATTGTTTGAAAGACTTTATTGAGAGTAAATTATATTTGACTCTTGAGTGCAAACACAGCAGTAAAAGAGAACTCTTGAGACATGGGAGAGAAGAGGGCGACTAATGTTTGACAATGGCATGTTTTTTTAAAGCATTGTTCAACACAATACAGCAGTTAGAACTAATGCTAGCTTAGTATGAGATATTATCGACTGCAAGTATCATTTGTCTAAAATAGCTAACGTTAGCTGACCAGCTACATCAACGACTCGCGTACTCTGCGTTTACAGAGGCCCACAGTCTCAGCAGAATAACGGCTAAAGTTAGTCAACTTATATCAGCCAGGATACTGTATGTGTTACTATTACTGTTATTTTGTTGAGTCTTTGCACAAATGTTGTGCATTTTTATATGGTAAACTAATGTCTTAACAGCTACACTGCTCCTAAACTATCTTGTGCCCATATCAGTGATAAGCTCCACAGTAAAACAAACTCACTGACCTCTTATGTATTGTAAAGAAAGAAATATGACTGTGGAGTTTTGCTTGTTTCTATGAACCATATCTACCTTAACTAATTAGTTTGGCATTAATTTGAGACAACATAAATTTAACCTTGCTGTATTTTTTTAGCAGATCATTGTTTATTTCACTATTAGTGTGATATTCTGAATACCTCCAACCTGAAGTTTAGCACAATATGACAGAAATGTAATCTAATAAAATGTTTTCTCAGGAGAGTTTCAAGCGCCTGTTTAGAGAGCTCTGACAGTGACTCAAGGAGGAGAGCAGGAGCTGGAGCTGGAGCTGTCAGTGAGGAGGACAGACTGAGGGGGGGCTCAGCTGCTGCGAGGCAAACAGAAGCAGATATTTCCTGCCAACCCAAAGACCCGCCACAACCTCTCCATTCAACTAGGCTCATCAACCATTACACCGTCCAGCACTGCCAGAAATCTGGGAGTGGTAATTGATGATCAACTAAACTTCACAAGTCATGTTGCCAGCACCACCAGGTCCTGTAGATTCATCCTCTACAACATTAGGAAAATTAGACCTTTCCTATCGGAGCACGCTACGCAAATCCTAGTTCAGGCTCTTGTCTTGTCCAAACTGGATTATTGCAATGCTCTTCTGGCTGGACTCCCTGCCTGCACAACCAAACCTCTGCAGCTGATTCAGAATGCAGCAGCAAGAGTGGTCTTTAAAGAACCGAAGAGAGCGCACGTAACTCCTCTCCTCATTAGGTTACATTGGCTCCCGGTTGAGGCACGCATTAAGTTCAAAGCTATGCTCTTGGCCTACAAGACCACCACTGGCTCCGCCCCCTCATATCTTCACTCACTGATACAGACCTATGTTCCTACCAGATCCCTGCGATCTGCAAATGAACAACGTCTGGTGGTACCGTCCCAAAAAGGAAAAAAATCACTCTCGCGTACTTTCTCTGGATCTGTTCCACATTGGTGGAATGATCTACCTGCTGCTACAAGATCAGCAGATTCTGTAGACATCTTTAAAAACGCTTGAAAACATATCTCTTTGTCAACACCTGACTGACAAACACTGAATTCTTAACTTCCTTTCTATCAATTCCTTCTTTAAAAAAAAAAAAAAAAAAAAATCTTTCCTATCCTTAGCTTGTATGCTGTGCTAGGTTTTTAACTGACTAGTTTTTTGTGCACTTATGCTTTTTGTTACCTTGTGTTGTTGAAATTGCTTCCATTGTTTTCCTCACTTGTAAGTCGCTTTGGATAAAAGCGTCTGCTAAATGACTAAATGTAAATGTAAATGTAAATGTAGATATGTCATATACAGTGCCTTTCACTGTATATGACAAATCTGCTGCCACATCTGTGTGCATCTTTTGCAACATTTTAGGCTTCAAACAAAGATATAAAAACTGTATTTTTTTTTTGTTAAGAATCAACAAGTGGGACACAATCATGAAGTGGAATAAAATTTATTGGATATTTCAAACTTTTTAATAAATAAAAAATTGGGGTGCGCAAAATTGGGATGCGCAAAATTATTCAGCCTTCTTAAAAAGTAACTAAACCCTAAAACAACTTTTTTTAGTTAACGATCTTTATGAATGGGGCCTTTTAGTGCTGTTCACTGATCTGAGTAAAATTATTGACATTTGAGTATAAAGTTTATTAATTTGACAATTTATGGTGTAAAACCTTCTAAGTGCTGCACTCTTCAGGTTGAACGGTGGTTACTGCAGTTGATTTTTTCTATTTGTAGTTGTTTACTTGTGTGACGTATACTGGCTTGACTAACGACTCACTACCCACGCCCCAGGCACGAGCCCACCACACCCTTGGCATTGGCTCATGCCCCTGGTATAAAAACATCTTGTTCCCAAGCAATGGTGTTGAAAACATCAGGCTAGCTATATTAGCATGTACTCATAGTGTTGCTGGTTGCAATATTGCTGCTGGACTGCATTGCTTTCCAGCAAAGTTAGAAATTAGGCGCCAGTGGTTGCGTGACCTTGGCCTGGAACACACTGAGTTCCCGCTGAGAGCTGGAGTTTACAGCGGGCTTTTTAAGCGAGATTGCTTCTGGAGGTGGAAATGTGCTTCTCCAAACAGCTCCCGCTAAAAAGTAACACAGAGCCAAACGCTGCTCCTGCATGAATTCCCACCACCGCAGCAGCGTCTTGAGGTGAGTGAACATATATATTTTAAACACAATTTATGTTTCTTCCAAGTAAAGCTACAGTAAAGTTAAATTAATCAATTTTGTCATATTGCTAGTTAGGTAAAGCATGCTAAATGTTAGCTTCAGCGCCTACTGATACCAGGCTAACGCGCTAATGAGGGCTGCTGCGGTGCTGATACATGTGGCCCAGTACACACAGACATCTAGCTTTACTCTATCACTCAATATTTAGTTTGTTATTTCTCGTACATGGAAAGCACTCTGCTGTACCTGTAGCAGAGATACAGCCCTTAACGTTAGCACTAAAGACCTGTCACTGGCTCGTGACTCTGGACTATGAACTCGTGTAACACCGTGAGTTTTGACTCAACAAAAACTCAAAAACTGTCTTGGACTTTTTTCGTGTCAACTTTGCAAATTGGATTGAACACGAAAGCGCGCACCATCAGTGTATGTTGTTTTTTTGCTGTTCCCCGGGTGAAACTGGGCAGAGCTGGCGCTGAAGATGAGACAGTGTACAACAGGCTGCAGCTAACCAGACCGACTCAGAGACAGTACACACGGATTAAAAGACTAGCGCTTTCATGGAGGATATACAGTACAGTAATAATTGTTTAGAGTCAAATTAAAATAAAAGGAGATTCACAGAAAAGTGAATCAGACTCAGACCTAACATGTAGGCTGTGGCAACAATGAGTGTTTGTGTTTAGCTTGATGTCTTCTTTAGATTCTGTGCTTTGTGAGAATATTTGTGTTATTAATATAATTTATAAACATTTTTAAAAATCTATAAAATGAATTAATATAATGCTGTAATTGTAAACAATAACACAAATATTTTGTTGTGCCTAAGATGACCAGAGAAACTGGGTGCCAGCCTGAACCAGTCGCTGCAGATCTGCAGGTGTGCAGGCAAATGTGAAGCCTAACAGTAGAAGCAAAAGTGAGTTTAAATACTGTGAAGCTTCTGTATGTTTAGTTTAGTTTTATTCTTTATTTCTCAGGCACCATGTACAAATACGTTAATCTCACGAGAAAAGATATGCTTTGTACAAGATTTAGAACTTCAGACTGTCCAGGATCTGATTCCATTGTTTGATGGTTTGAAATGAAAATGATTGTGCAAAGGCAGAGTATCTTTTAGTGATTGTGCAGATTTTGTGAGTTGTGGACCGAGATATTTGGGTCTCATCATATACTCAAGATAACTAATCATTTGTTAAATTGTTGTTTTTGCAGCCACCCAGGCCAGAACGCCTTATAGGAGTGTGTCATGTGACAGATGTCCCAGGACTAGCTATACACCAATTATGAGAAAAAGGTGTGAGGTGTCCACTGATAACTCCAGCTAACATCCAAATGGAAGTGAGAGCATTATGAACTGTACAAGGTAATGTGTTTAGTCCCATTCTTCATTTTTTTTTATTACTGTTATAGTGCAATTACTTGTTTTAAATACTCTAACAAAAACACAAGAGTTGTGTGATAATCTATCATTTTATTGTCATTAAGATGGTCTAATTTAAGAAATAAAATCATGTTTATGTTTATTTTTTTTTCAGGACCTGGTTACTGTTCCTGCATCACTTCACTGTTGAAGATACTTTATCCTTCAAGTTTGCTGCTATCTATTATCTTAGATTCAGTCTTTGAAAACTGCAATTAGCACTATACTTTCTGAGACTTTACTTTGTTGACTAAATTCAGACTAATGTAAACACTAATACACTGTTGAATACACTTAAGATTCTTAAAAATTTTGGAACAGCTCGTGAAGTTATGATCAGCCTGTTTAACACTGGCTCTTGTATTTCACCATCTTTGCTCCAAGTAAGTGCAACTGACCGTGACTTTGAAATGCACACTAAAAAGCCTCTGTCCTGACTGTGCAGGATTTACAAAGTTTTGGACCTGCCTTAAAATGATGTATGAGAATTTACTGACATAAAATTTTTGATTTAAATTTAGTGTATAATTTAGTGTTATGGAAAGGCAGTTTGAGAAAAGGGTGTCAGACATTCATTTAAAAATGTTTATGTGGATACATGTTCATTTTGAGTTCTATTACTGATTTTATAATGCATGTTTTTAAACAATTGTTTTGTGTGTAACTTCTGGTATAAATGTTTCTTCATATTTCAATATTAAAAATTTTTTTATATACCAACTATATTTATAAAAATTATTGGCTGAAATTTTATTGGAATCCTCTGTAAGGACAGCACAAGAAGGTATGAGCTGTACATTCTGGCCCAGGTCTCCCACACCACCTGACCACATTGCAGCAGACAAGTGTCTATAACTGGTGCACATGAACAGTATGTGGAAGTGGAGGCTAAAAAATATAATTTACAACACAAGTGATAGAGCCTGTAACACAGGGGTTTAGTGCTACTGCCTCAAAGCCTGGATGGGCTGTTTTGCAGCCCACTCACCAACCTGTCACCTGTGAAACACCTGTACATTACCTACAACATGAAAAACAATGTTTATTACTACTTTGTTGTGATGTTAATATTTTGTTTGTTGAGAGTTGACTTTTGTGCATATTACTTATTAACTTAATAAACTGGACTTGACACTGGTTTTATTTCATAGCTATACCTTGAGTATCTCTCTATAACACATTCTGTCCCAGGACCAGTGAGTTGCAGGTGCACAGATGCACCTTTTGAGACAACAGTTTTTTAACAGTTTTAGAGGGAGACTTGAAATCACTGTTTTGTGTGTAATTAATTAACACTAAAATAATATCAAAATCAAACTAAATGCATACGTTTGCAGTTTCTAAAAGTTTGTTAGCATTTGACTAGCGGGTCTCAGGTGCACGCCCCCCGCTGAGCCCCGCCCTCAGTTTGTCCACTGTCTCTGCTGGGCTCCACCTACTTTTTCAGCATTTTTCAAATTTTGTGAGTGGGTGGAGTTAGGCTCAGACCAGGGGTTTAGTTACACTTTAAGTTAATTCTTTATAGAGCCACCTCAGTTTTGCACATCGAGAGACTGAAATTTTTGCCCATTCCTCCTTGCAAAACAGCTCGAGCTCAGTGAGGTTATATGGAGAGCATTTGTGAACAGCAGTTTTCAGTTCTTTCCACAGATTCTTGATTGGATTCAGGTCTGGACTTTGACTTGGCCATTCTAACACCTGGATATTTTTATTTGTGAACCATTCCATTGTAGATTTTGCTTTATGTTTTGGATTATTGTCTTATGAAGACATCATCCAGAGTGATCATGGGCCTCTTGGCTTCATCTCTGATCAGTCTTCTGCTTGTATGAGCTGAAAGTTTAGAGGAACGACCAGGTCTTGGTAGATTTGCAGGGGTCTGATACTTCATTCATTTCAATATTATCGTTTGCACAGTGCTTCTTGGGATGTTTAAAGCTTGGGAAATCTTTTTGTATCCAAATCCGGCTTTAAAATTCTCCACAACAGTCTCTCGGACCTGCCTGGTGTGTTCCTTGTTCTTCATGCTGCTCTCTGCACTTTAAACGGACCTCTGAGACTATCACAGTGCCGGTGCATTTATACGAAGACTTGAATACACACAAGTGGATTCCATTTATCATCATTAGTCATTTAGGTCAACATTGGATCATTTAGAGATGCTCACTGAACTTCTGGAGAGAGTTTGCTGCACTAAAAGTAAAGGGGCTGAATAATTTTGCACACCCAATTTTTCAGTTCTTTTATTTGTTAAAAAAAGTTAGACTACATGACTACATGATTGTGTCCCACTTGTTGATTCTTCACAAAAAAAATACAGTTTCATATCTTTATGTTTGAAGCCTGAAATGTGGCAAAAGTTTGCAAAGTTCAAGGGGGCCGAATACTTTCGCAAGACACTGTAACTACAGAAATGAACACACACCCAAATAAACCTCTGTAATCTAAACAATGCTTGTTGTTCCATTTTCAGGCAGTTACAAAGAAGTTCTCCAGGTGGTTGTAACTCATCTGCCAAGGGTTTTTCTGGATGTGCTAGAGAACAAATGGAGCCACACCAGGACCAGCCAAACCAAACATGGCTCGTAGTGCACCTACCTGAACTGCAGAGTCATGCAAACAGATCTAGAAAACAAATGCTGCCAACAAGGTGTCTCAGCTTACCACTTGGTGTTTTATTTTTTATTATTGCATGGTTTATACAGATATATTATTATAGATTATTTCCTTCACATATTTATAATAAAGACATGTTGCAATGATCTGCAGACTTGTTTTGTTGCTTGCGCTTGGTTTATGTGGCCAAGTTATGTCCTAGAGAGAGAAAGAGACAGAAAGCAAGATAAATAATTAGTATTGGTGTCATTTTGACAGTAATAACATTAATTTTATTACTTATGGATGGCATATACAGTATAACACAGACATACAGTTAGTGTTTGAGAGGTAACAAACATGTCTACAGCAGTGTAGATAAGTGCACCTAGAGACTTTAGACGATTTCCCAAAATTCTGCTCTGCAGCCAAGGGGTGTAGCTGTAGTCTTTGTCCACCTTTACTGTGTGGACACATTAGTACTGTAATAATAACAAAACATTAGTATTAATATTATGTTGTTTCTTCATTGTGTTGGTAATGTTGCGTAAATATTCCTTATTCACACATTCAGCTCTGGCATATACTAACAAAACATACTTCAGTGAGTAAAATAATGTTTTATACTCTCACCGAAAGGGAAGACACTTGTCCACATCCTTCAGACACGTCTGTTGACTACAGTCTGTGACAGGGCCTCATGTGCTGCAGAACCTGATAATGAGCTTCCCACATCCATCTGCAGAGGGTCCACTCATGCTCGCTGCTGACGTGGTGCAGTACACCTCACCATCATACCCTTAAATATATTAAATTTTGTCCAAGTGATATTGTATGTCACACTTTGGATCATAACTGAGAGACAAATGGATGTGATTTTTATTACTATTAACAAACCAGTAACTATAACTAGACAACCAATGCCAGACATATGACAGAGTTAGCAATGGATGGGCTGTGATAACAATTACAGTGGGGCAAAGTATTTAGTCAGCCACCAATTGTGCAAGTTCTCCTACTTAAAAAGATGAGAGAGGCCTGTAATTTTCATCATAGGTACACTTCAGCTATGACGCGGTGGAACAGCACTTTTTACATGTTACAAAACCTCTTTGCGCAAAAGCAAGTCTTGGTTGCATATAGCGCAGACCACGAGCTCCCCGCGACATTCACTTCACACCAGTGGGTCTTAACAGAGAACATTCTCTCTCTTCTTGCCCCCTTTGAGCAGCTAACTAATGAGATCAGCTCCTTTGATGCATATGTAGCCGACGTTATTCCATTGATCTAAGAACTAAAGCGTCTCCTAAGCAACAAGGTTGAGACGAGCCGCGAAGTGAAAACAATAAAAAGTACACTCTTAAATTGGATGCAGATATAAAGCAGCGCGCAGGAGAAATGATCCTGGCCGCGATGGATGCGGAGAACCCGCATGGAGACGCAGAAGAGTCCAACGTAGGAGGAGATCTTTTTCTCATTCTGTCTCACATAGTTGAAGTGTACCTATGATGGAAATTACAGGCCTCTCTCATCTGGCTGACTAAATACTTTTTTGCCCCCTGTACATCCTATATTACATCCTGGCTACATTTTTAAAGTTGTCATGGCTCACGTTATCGTATATCGTATAAATGTATCAGACTCATAAGCCTCTGAAGTCAGGGTCATAATTCACTCAGATTTCTCAGTAGTCACAAGCAAGTAACTTATGAGTCGTTGTTCCTGTTAGCTGCTTAGCATCCATGATTTACATGCACGCTATAGTTATTTAGCATTAGACAGCTGAAAACAAAACACCACAATATTATATATAATATTATATTGTTTGTAATGATGTCTTACCTTTTCAATAAAAAAGTAAGCTCAGGGTCTGTTTTTATCCCCAAAGTAGCAGGGTGGCAGCAGTATCGCAGTTTTCTCCACTCTGCAACACCGGTCACATTCCTGTTTTTTAAATTTGCGGGCCTCATTCGAATAAACAATTTTGTTTTTTTAAGTTTTTTGAGTCGGTGTCTGGCCTGTGCTTAGGGGCAAGTTGTTTTTCTTTGTTGCTCTCAGAGTCTATCGCGATACAAACGCTCGCTGTCATGGCGGTTATAGAAGGAAGTCAGAGCTGTAATCCGGGTTGATTTCTAGCAAAACCGGCCCGAATTTTGCACAATAAAATGAGCCTACAGGCTCATTGAGACAACACTTTTTAAAAATGGTCTCAATAAAAATGTTATTTTAGCTTAAAAATGTACATATAGTCCCTATAATGGAGAAGCCCCTTCTTTTTTAAGCTGGTGATGGACAGGCTGACAGATGAAGTCAGACAGGAATTTTCATGGATTATGTTTGCGGATGACATTGTGATCTGCAGTGAGAGCAAAGAGCAGGTGGAAGAAAGTTGAGAAAGGTGGAGGATTGCTCTGAAAAGAGGAGGAATAAAGGTTAGCTGCAGCAAGACAAAATACAAATGTGTGAATGAGGGGGATCCAAGTGGAACAGTGAGATTACTGGGAGAAGAGGTACAAAAGGTGCAGAATTTTAAGTACTTAGGGTCAACAGTCTAGACTAGGGATGCTCACACTTTTTCAGCATGCGAGCTACTTATAAAATGACCAAGAAAAAAAATTATCTACCTACTACAAAAATGCAAAACATATATTTATTTACAAATATATTGATTCTTTATATGTACAATGTATGTTGCTGTACCTTGTCTAACCGTATGAGCCAATATTGCCCAACACAACATAGTCATTACCTGAGTTTACTCTGATGACTTGCACTGAATTGAATTAGACAGAGATGCATAGTCCGGACAGTAGCTGCTGACAGATGAGGCAAACGCACTTCAAAAATTAAAAAAAAAAGTCCTCCCCCATTCTGTATGAAAGCGATAAGATTTTGTCTTCTTACTTGGTCCAGCTCCCTCACTCATTTATAGTCTTTCTTAAGTAAAAGAAAAAAACAATGTTCAAAAATTGGAGATAACTTGCTGAAGCTTGTTAGTTTTGCTGCACTTAGTTAAGAGATAATATCCGTGGTCTAAAAATTGGAGCTAAGTCACTGAAGCGTCTTGGTGAAATTAGCGCCGTTGTTGTGCATGCGCAGTGACCTAAGCATCAGAAAAATTCAGATGTCACTTGACTGGCTGCCCTGTAAGTCAATCAAATGATTGGATGAATGATTGGCTGACGTCTATTTTTAATTATTTTTTTCCCTATGTTTTGCAATCTACCGGTACTACCTTGGCAATCGACTGGTAGATCGCGATCGACATATTGAGCACCCCTGGTCTAGAGCAATGTGGAGTGTGGAAAAGAAGTGAAGAAGCGTGTGCAGGCAGGTTGGAATGGGTGGAGAAAAGTGTCAGCTGTGTTGTGGGATAAAAGAGTACCAGCAACAATGAAAGGAAAGGTGTACGAAAGGACAGTAGTGAGACCAGCAATGTGACAATTGCACTGAGGAAAAGACAGGAGGAAGCGTTAGAGGTAGCAGAGCTGAAGATGTTGAGGTTCTCTTTGGGAGTGATGAGGCAGGACAGAATATGGAATAAGTACATCAGAGGAACAGCTCAAGTGAGATGTTTTGGAGTTAGAGAGGCCAGGTTAAGATGGTTTGGACATGTTCAAAAGAGGGAGAGTAACTATATTGGTAAAAGGATGCTGATATTCTGTGGGACTGTCTGGAGCATTTCAAGAAATCTTTAAAAGTATAATCTCTTTTTGCATAAAGACTGTATATTTTGGATGTATACCGTTGGAATTGACTATTTTACTGGTAGAGACTGGTAGAGAGAATTATTGTGATGATCACTCCCTGATGTTCCTAGGAGCTTTTTATTAGTATATTATTATTTTTCCTTCTCTCTACTGATATAAAAATATATGGAAATGTCAATAATAAAAGGACAGTACATTTATTGTACAAAATCATAATGTTCCCATCAATATAATCTGTTAGAAAAAATCTCTCTTCCACCTTAGACAAATGTATTATTATTATTAAAATTTATATAGAAATTTTAAAAATATATTATATATTAGACTGTGTAGGCTTACAGAGGCAACCGTGGCAAATTCAGATGCTCATTCTGCACATTGGGCTTTTGCTGATGCATGTATGGGTTAGAAAAATTGTTATTTGAACCATTAAAACTTTCGTAATGCACCTTTATCTCCAGATTTAAAATAAATGTAAGTGTAACTTCAAAAATAATGTTAAATACAGAGGCTCTTCATTAAATTTTACAATATTAATTAATACCTTGAATAAGTGTTCTTTAACATTATTGATACTGTGGCATGAATAGATGAATGAATGAATGGTTATCATCCCATTCTAAAGAGTCCAAATACTCACTATACACAGACATTAAACATGACATTCATTTAAGTGCAAAATACAGACGTTATTAAAAAATAATAATAATTATCACAGCCCTGCCCTATGGCCTAAGTTTAGGAGAGTCACTGCTATAGGTAGGAATGAGTTCTTATACCCGTTTGACTCAAGATTCGATTCAATTCACAATTCTGATCTCACAAATCAATTATGTCACTTTTTTTTGACCAGGGGTTGACTTATCCCCTTTTATAGCCACTAAGAAATATTAAAGGGTAAGTCTAACGTTATTTATACAATGCAAAGGTGTCACGAGTTTCTGTTATCCCATATATGCATGACAAAACTGACATGCAATTAGATTTGTTAATAGTACTGTCAAGAATTTAAAACTATTTCACCCTGTTGTGTTCACATCAATCAACACACGTCAAAACTTACAGATCGACAGCCTAACAATTCCATCATTACACCAATAATGTGCGGCACAAGGCTGTGAAATACCACATTTCTGATGTCAGTACAAGCAGAGACACAGCGCAGCTCAGTGACCGTTACACGGCAGCTCACAAAGCCTTAAGCTACACAATTTCCCATTGTTAGTTTAAAACTGTTTTTATCATCTACATTATGACAACTAAGCACTCGGTTGGAACAACATTACTGAGGTGAAATAAACTATGTGAAAATGTAATGTTGGCTATTTGTTTTCATGATCACTACTGGCTTGCTAACAAGATATGGTGGTGATAACACGGGTCTGTTAGCTTGCGGAGTACAGCATCGTAGTAACCTACCCGGTGGTAGCTCTCTAGCAGCGTTAGCTCAGCTAACGTTAGCCCTGGAACAACAGTTACCTGTAATGTAGACGTTGTCATTTCATCTCCCTCGGCTGTTCTCCGCACAAAGTACTGTGTTGCGGACCTAAACCACGGTACACGCGAACTAACTTTTTCATTAGCTGGACATGACAAATACTTGGCCGTCAACGATGACCAGCAAAGATAACGGTCGAAGAAAAGAAAAAAAACACATCGACAAAGTTGCAGCTACCCGACAATGACAAGACAAGATCCGGTTCACACTGTCAAATTAAAGCGACTGTCTTTCACACATCCACTGAGACATATGGCGGGGGAGGAGGGGGTGGTGGATTCAAAGTGCCAAAATGAAATAAATGAATACATACATTATATAAATAATTATTAAATGTGTCATTTATTAAATATGCCGTTAATTAATTAAAATGGGAAATAAACACTATTTTCTACTGTTTAGTCCCAACAGGGGTTGCGGGTGACTGGAACCTAACCCAGCACATTTGGGCCTGAGGCAGGGTACACCATGGACAGTGGCCAGTTGGTCGCAGGGCTGACATTTAGAGACAGACACTGACAGACAGACATTCACTCTCACATTCACTCACTAGGGACACTTTAGAGTTTCTAACTAACCTAAACATGCATGTCTTTGAACGATGGGAGGAATTCATAGTACCTGGAGAGAACCCACGGTAACACAGGGAGGACATGAAGACTCCTCACAGAAAGGCCAGAGTCGGCCGAGAATGTTTGAGTCGGCGGGGGTTTTGAACTCACAACTTTCTTGCTGTGAGGCAGGAGTGCTAACCACTCTGCCACGTGTCACATAGTTAAATAGGTTTTATGAAGGAGACCACTCAGCTGCAGATGTCCAGCATTAATCAAAGCAGCCAGCCTGGAACCGAAACAACATTTTGAAATGCGTCCATGTCCTCTTGAGAGAGGTGTGACTGCAGCAGGTGAAGCAGCACGGGTACATATAGTGGCCTAGCTGGACTTGTTTTTTCGCATGTATTAGCTCTAGAATTTCCACAGTTATACAAGTAACGGTAGAGTGATCAACGGAACCATAAGTGACATACTGGCAGAACCAAACATGCAGCCCATGTGTAGGACGGGCTTACCCAAGCCCAGCCTCCCATGGGTTTTTCTGCCCCACTTGGCCAATGCTGAGCTTACGCGTCCCCGCGGGCATGGGTGGCTCTTAGTCAGGTTTTGAGAAAAGTGTTTTCCAGAAGCGCTGCATTTAGATTTTTTCTCAGCTCATCGAGACAAACATAATTTTTTAGCTGTAACCTGTTTAAAGCCTTAATTAGCCGTGTAATTCTTCTAATGTCTGTTTAACCACAACTGTCTAATTATACACCTGCTTTGAATATTAATAAAAATAGGCAGTTGAGAGTAAAATTGTATCTCATTGGCTTCATTAAGGACTGAGACAATTCACTAAAAGATCCAACAGCATTAATGTTAATATTTTACACGGGTACAGGAAAAATACAGCATTAATGCTAAGAAGCCAAATGAGTAAATACAATTCAGTGATTTCAACACTTCATAAGGAACCATGATAGTCCTGACTCAAACTCTCATACTGATCCTGGAGCAGGGCAACGCCGAGTGGCATTGAAACACTGTGAAATTAAGACAAAAAACTGTGACATCTTATCTGACATTGTATTTTGACATCTTCTGCGACACTGTGTTAATTAGGCTGGGTCATACACCAGATATATTCAGATATATTATTTTGTTGGCATCATGCTAATCAGTGCCTCAACACCTAATCAACACCAGTGTCAGGTGGTCATTTGACTCTCAAAACCTGAAAGTGGTAGAAAGCATGGCCCTGGTATCTGTTGTTTCTCATTCAAGTTAATCCAGGTACATCTGCAAACATCTTATGCCTTTGAGAGCATCGCGGGTATGTACTGTTTGTTGTTTCAATATTGTTCAGTATACTTTACTGTAGATGTCCCGTTATCCCCACACTCTGTCCCAGCAGAGGACAGTGGACTGTGAACGTCTGTGATCATGTGTAAAAACACCCTTGAATCAGACAGGTGTCACTTACATTTACATTTATTCATTTAGCTGATGCTTTTATCCAAAGCGACTTCTACATTAATTACCAGTGTTACAGCCACTGGAGGCAAGGTGGGTTAAGTGTCTTGCCCAAGGACACATCGACAGTATGAACTGTGGAGAGTGAGAATCGAACCACCTATCTTCCGGTTGAAGGACGACCGCTCTACCCTCTGAGCTACTGCCACTTAACTATCATTATTTCATACAAAGGCCTGTAAAGGGGTTAAAGCTGCAGCTTGTTGATGGATTTGTCTCAAAACAGGTGGTGTGAAGGGTTTTCAGAGCAATAGCCCCCAATTTATGAGGGGTCCATACCATAGGCAGAAAGAGCAAAGGGTTGGATTTATAAACAACTTTTGATATTGTTTCTGTTTGAAAGCCTTCAGTCTGTAATGTAGGAGCTACACACAACGTCCAGCTAAAATATTATAACATCATCTAAAATGGCCCAGAATAAAGGGATACCAAATTTTCTAAGGGAGACCATTTTAATGACAATAAAATTATCAATTACCACACACCTCATGTGTTCTTGAGTTAGAGTATTTAAAACAAGTTAATGTTGGACACCTCACACCTTTTCCTCTTTATTGGTGTAGAGCTAGTCCTGGGAAGCTGGGAAAGGCAACTCCATCAGTGCCTGTGTCACATGACACACTCCTATTAGGTGTTCTGGCCTGGGTGGCTGCTAAAACAAGAGTTTAACAAATAATTTGTTATCTTGAGTATATAATGAGACCCAAACATCTCGGTCCACAACTCACAAAAAAAGCACAATCCCCAAAAGATGCTCTGCTTTTGCACAATCTGCCTTTTCATTTCAAACCATCAAACAATGGAATCAGCTCCTAGACAGTCTGAAGTTCTAAATCTGGTACAAAGCATATCTTTTCTTGTGAGATTAATGTATTTGTACATGGTGCCTGAGAAATAAAGAATAAAACAAAAGGAAACAAGTATTGTTCAAAAATAATAGCAGTACAATGTGACTAACCAGAATAATCCAGGTGTTTAAGTATATTTTTTATTGCTAAGTGGCAAACAAGCTACCAGTAGGTGCAGTAGATTCTCAGAAAAAATACAAGACCCAGCATTCATGATATGCCCGCTCTTAAGGCTGTGCAATTGTGCAATTAGTTGAAAGAGGTGTGTTCAAAAAATAGCTGTGTGGCATTTAATCACTGAGATCATCAATTTTGTAAAAAAAAAAAAAAACAGGTGTGAATCAGGTGGCCCCTATTTAAGGATGAAGCCGCGAGCATGTGTAAAACATGCATGTGAAAGCCTGAGGAAAATGAGTTGTAAGACATCATTCAGAAGAACAGTGTACTGTGATTAAAAGGTTTATTGGAGAGGGCAAATCCTATAAAGAGGTGCAAAAAATTATAGGCTAAAATGATGTTCAGCTAAAATGATCTCCCTAGCATTAAAATGGAGAGCAAAACCAGAGAGATGTGGGAGAAAACGGAAGACAACCATCAAAATGGAAGAATAACAAGAATGACAAAGGCTCAGCCAATGATCAGCTCCAGGATGATGAAACGCAGTCTGGAGTTACCTGTAAGTAAAAAAAAAGGCATGTGCAGAAGAGGTTACAATTTGCCAAAGAACACATCAACTGGCCTAAAGAGAAATGAGAAATGGAGGAACATTTTGTGGACTGATGAGAGTAAAATTGTTTATTTTGGGTCCAAAGGCCACAGACAGTTTGAGAGACGACCCCCAAACTCTGAATTTAAGCCACAGTACACAGTGAAAACAGTGAAGACAGTGAAGATAGTGAAGCAAGCATTATGATATGGGCATGTTTCTCCTACTATGGTGTTGGGTCTATTTATCACATACCAGGAATCATGGAACAGTTTGCATGTCAAAATACTTGAAGAGGTCATGTTGCCTAATGCTGAAGAGGACGTGTCCTTGAAATATTTGTTTCAACAACACTGACCCAAAACACACAGTAAACAAGCAAAGTCTTGGTTCCAAACCAACAAAATTTATGTTGTGGAGTGGCCAGCCCAATCTCCAGGCCTTAATCCAATTGTGAAGCTGTTTCTGAAGCAAAACCAAGAAATGTAAATAAATTGTGGAATGTTGTTAAAGTATTATGGAGTGGAATAACAGCTGAGAGGTGCCACACATATGTGAAGCAGTTTTAAAAAAACAACTAAATATTAGCTTATTGATTCAAATAATTGCTAAATCCTAGAAACAAAAACATTTGTACGAAATAGTTTTCAGTTTGTACAGTCAACGGCAGCCTTAAGAGCGGGGCATATCATGAATGCTGGGTCTTGTTTGTTTTCTGAGAATCTACTCTACTGCACCTTCTGGTAACTTGTTTGCCACTTAGCAATAAAAATATTTTAAAATCCTGGATTATTCTGGGTAGTCACATTGTACTGCTATTATTTTGAACATTACTGTACAAAACCTTCACATTATTCAAACTCACCTTTGCTTCTCCCAATAGACTTCACGTTTGCCTGCACACCTGCAGATCTGCAGCAACTGGTTCAGGCTGGCACCCAGTTTCTCTGGTCATAACAGCCTACATGTTAGTGTCCTACTGGAGTCTGAGTCAACACTTTTCTGTGGATCTACTTTTATTGTAATTTGACTCTGAACAATTATTACTGTATATCCTCCGTGAAAGCGCTAGCCTTTTAATCCGTGTGTACTGTCACTGGGTCGGTCTTGCTGGCCACAGCCTGTGGTACACTGTCCCCTGTGCAGTGCAACAAGACAAAATTGATTAATTAACTTTAGCTTTTAAAAGATATGTTCACTCACCTTAAGATGGCGCTGCGATGGTGGGAATCCATGCAGGAGCAGCGTTTGGCTCTGTGTTACTTTTCAGTGGGAGCTGTTTGGAGAAGCACATTTCCACCTCCATTGCTTTGGAGAAGCAATCCCGCTTAAAATGCCCGCTGCACTCTCTAGTGGCAAATCAACTGGAAAGCAATGCAGTCCAGCAGTGCTGTTGCAACCAGCAACATTACAAGTACATGCTAATATACCTAGCCTGATGTTTTCAACACCCGCTACTTGGGAACAAGATGCTTTTATACCAGAGGCATGAGCCAATGCCAAGGGTGTGGTGAGCGCGTGCCTGGGATGTGGGTAGTGAGCCGTTGGTAGAGCCTGCTTACGTCACGGGAGGAAGCAACTTCAAATAGAAAAATCATTAACTATAAAAAGTTGTTTTAGGTTTTAGTTACTGTTTAACTTGCATGTTCCTTTATAGATATTACATATGGTGAGCTCTCCATAGTTAATTGTCCTGTGTTGTCGCCTAAGGTGTCGTTGAAGAAGAGCCAACTAGGTTATAATTGTAATGTCATGAAACAGATTTGTGTAATTTGGTTCTATACCCCTGTAGGCTGGATGATATAAATTAATTTGTACAAAACAAATTACAATAGTCCTTTAAAATGAAACTAGAATTGTTTTATTGATATTTACAGGTGTGATTATTACACTGGTATTAAACTTGTAAGAAAGTCTAAAATACTTGCATAATATGACAGCAGCACTCTTATTTGATTTAGTCATACTATTGTGTTGCACAAAAGCTGCCATGAATATTTAGCTTTGGTCTTTTAAGCACTTTGCATAGAAGTTAGCAAAAATTTTATACAGAACTTACATTTCAAACTTTATGGAGCAGGTACATTCACAGGTTAGTGCATCATGCCAGTACAGGGACCGCACAACTTACCATTGAGCAAAAAGCAAATAAGGTCAATTGATGTTAAAAAAGAATGAAGCTATGTAACACTGATTACTTTTCACTTATAATAATCACTGATCAAATCAAATCTGACATTAGCGAGCACTTCCCCTTTTGCAGGGTGACAAAGACTCAGTCAACACGTTTACTGTTATATAAACATTCACCTAAAGGATTATTAGGAACACCATACTAATACTGTGTTTGACCCGCTTTCACCTTCAGAACTGCCTTAATTCTATGTGGCATTGATTCAACAAGGTGCTGAAAGCATTCTTTAGAAATGTTGGCCCACATTGAGAGGATAGCATCTTGCAGTTGATGGAGATTTGTGGGATGCACATCCAGGGCACTTAGCTCCAGTTCCACCACATCCCAAAGATGCTCTATTGGGTTGAGATCTGGTGACTGTGGGGGCCTTTTTAGTAGTGAACTCATTCTCATGTTCAAGAAACCAATTTGAACTGATTTGAGCTTTGTGACATGGTGCATTATCCTGCTGGAAGTAGCCATCAGAGGATGGGTACATGGTGGTCATAAAGGGATGGACATGGTCAGAAACAATGCTCAGGTAGGCCGTGGCATTTAAACAATGCCCAATTGGCACTAAGGGACCTAAAGTGTGCCAAGAAAACATCCCCCACACCATTAGACCACCACCACCAGCCTGCACAGTGGTAACAAGTCATGATGGCTCCATGTTCTCATTCTGTTTACGCTTAATTCTGACTCTACCATCTGAATGTCTCAACAGAAATCGAGACTCATCAGACCAGGCAACTTTTTTACAGTCTTCAACTGTGCAATTTTGGTTAGCTCGTGCAAATTGTAGCCTCTTTTTCCTATTTGTAGTGGAGATGAGTGGCACCCGGTGGGTTTTTCTGCTGTTCTAGCCCATCCGCCTCAAGGTTGTGCGTGTTGTGGCTTCACAAATGCTTTGCTGCATACCTCGGTTGTAACAAGTGGTTATGTCAGTCAAAGTTGTTCTTCTATTAGCTTAAATCAGCCGGCCCATTTCCTCTGACCTCTAGCATCAACAAGGCATTTTCGCCCACAGGACTACTGCATACTGGATGTTTTTCCCTTTTCACACCATTCTTTGTAAACCCTAGAAATGGTTGTGCGTGAAAATCCCAGTAACTGAGCAGATTGTGAAATACCCAGACCGGCCCGTCTGGCACCAACAACCATGCCACGCTCAAAATGACTTAAACCCTCTTTCTTTCCCATTCTGACATTCAATTTGGAGTTCAGGAAATTGTCTTGACCAGGACCACACCCCTAAATGTACTGAAGCAACTGCCATGTGATTGGTTGATTAGATTCTTGCAATAATGAGAAAATTAACAGGTGTTCTTAATAATTCTTTAGGTGAGTATATATATATATATATATATATATATATATATATATATATATATATATATATATATATATATATATATATATATATATATATATATATATATATAATGTCTGAATTAGTTTCAATCTGATGACGTGTGTGGAGGGTCATGTACTGGATGTGGGACAGTGTTGTAGTTGGAAGCTTAGGTTTACCACCAATAAGGTTTATTTTCATAAAATCTAAATGAAAAGACATCTTTTGCAGCTGCTGAACTTTAGTAGACCAGAAGAGAACAGAACATGGGAGCACAAGCTGCAGAGGGGTTTCTGTTCAACAAAGGCTCTAAAAATTGGAAAGGGAGATGAAGAGCTAGTGTAGAGTCAAGGAGACGTAACATACCTATTATACCTCATCCTCATACATTATCATGTAATAATGTTTATGGAGCTACTCATGTCAGAAGCATGGTAAAATACTGTTTATGCACATTGAGATAAAAACATAAAAACAAAGTAGCATACTTTACACTAAACAATTACTATTGGAATGCTATTGCATGTACATAATCAAAGTGTGGGAAAAAAAACGTGACTAAATGTGTTAAGGCACAGTCGGCATCCTGAATACAGCAGGAGTCTGGGATACTCTGTTAGACAGCAGGCACACTCAAAACACACTGACCTTTCACCTTTCACACGTCTTAATCATCTCAACCAGCTACATTAGCTTATTCTAAATTACATTGCAAGGCTTCACGGAGGAGAAGGTATTGAGCAGACCAAGAGCTGTAGTCTTTTCTCTTCAGCAGTTTGTAGGTGGTGGATTAGTTCAAGTAGATAAGTTACTCCCAATTCACACTGAAAGCGTCTCGCGGGCGTCGCGTGTTAGTTGCGTCTGCTTTGAAAGCGCCAATTTACACCAGGGGTGTCAGCTTCGCTGCTACTACCCTGCGTGTGTGGCTCACCCTCTCTATTGGCAACGTCATCATATAGAAGCATCATATAAAAGCGAGGGGAATGACTGCTACTGGTCATGGGGCGTAGTGGCTCAGTGGTAGAGCGGTTGTCCAATAATTGAAAGTTTAATTCCCACTCTCACCACAGTTCGTAAAGAATATTGAATTTCTCCACCTCAACAATTTACTTCTCGTCATCCATTGACTGAAGAACTGGTGCCATGTTTACATCACCGCTATGTTTTTGTGAGTTTTTATTTTGATAGTGTATAGATTGACGCAAAGTCACTTGGAAAATAGAAGTCCAACCTATCGATAGCGTTGCGTCGAGACACTTCTGAGATGCGTATTAGACGCTTCTGAGAGTGTCAGACTGACAAAAATAGAAAGATACAACACAACGCTGCGACGCAACGCTCTGACGCAATGCTTTTGGTGAATTGGGGGTTGTGGGCCTGGTCTGGAGAACACTAATGGCAGCAGCAGCACAAGCCAAACCAGAGACAGACAAAAGTGCATGTTAAAAATGGAACAAAACCCAACATAAAAAATTATGTTGGTTCTGCACTGTATACAGGAAGTTACTTTTCCATAATGCAAGTGTGGTATTGACATTTTACAGTTTAATAATTTAATCTGCCACACCTTGCATCTATGCAGCCTATGGGTTAAGGCACTGTATTTTCTTTCATCAACATTGAATGAGTACAATGGCTAGTAACCTTTAGAACAAATAAACATAAGGGCTCACCATGCAATTGTATGTAATGACTGTATTCCTTCAGTATTTTACAGTTTTTACTGTCGATGGATGGTGTTGTGTATTGCACTTTGATTAATGCACTTCTGGTTGCTGCCAGTTGTACAGACTTGGTCTACTCTGTGCGTCCTCTACTTGAACTCAGAACAGTTCCTCTGACTCTTGAATCATTTAAACCAGGGGTGGGCAAACTTGGACTAACTAAGGCCCAGGGGCCACCAAGCGTTAACTAATATTATATAATGATTAAACGCTTAAACTTTCCTTTTTCCTTCAATATTCTGCAGTAATTATTTGATTCCACTATACAACATGCTCCAAATGGAAACAACCTTTCCTAATGCTAGCCTCTCTAGTTTTTACTGGTTTTAGAACAAACTGTTAAGGCTGGATCTGAAACTGGGGAGGGTGCTGCTAAATAAATATACAGTTTTTTATACATATTGTTTTGTCTGTAATTTAAACTTTAAGAAAAAAGAAATGTGTCTTTATTGATCATAAATGAAAAAAATAATTGTCCACCCCTGATTTTAACAGTCTATGCTTGGCTGGGTGCATTGTGCCTTTGAACCATTTCACATCACATACAACATTTGTTTAATTTACAAAAATATCACATGTCTGTTGAAAGCTATGTTTGCCCTTTGTTTTCCCAAGAGCCACTTACTTTTTTCTTACCCTGTCCTGCACCTACAAAATCCAAAGAGGAAGCTACAGAAAAGAAGGCACATTTTTCGAAAAAAAATATAATATAATACAACGTGTAGCAGCGCTAACTCAAGCCTGGCTTCAGCTGATAATGTGGATTAGGTAAGCTATCAAAAACAAAAATACAAATGTACGAGCTGATTGTCAACATTCAGAGGGTGGTCCTCACACATCGGCCTGAGCTCTCACAAAGTGGCCGATAAACTTCACGTCAGTAAGCCCATCCGAGTAAGCTTCGCCGACAGGAAGGAGTGGAGGACGAACACCACAGGCTTCGGACCAGAGTGGAGGTCGAGCGCCTGGACACAGAGCAAAGGCCTGAATAATTTTCAATAAGCACAAGAATAATTAGGGTGAAACTACAGGGCAAGACAGATTATGAAAGTAAAAGCCCTCCCTAAATAAATAATATGCAAAAATAACTGACCTATTCTTTTCTATGAATGTCCAAAATGCATTTAAAAGGAATTAAATAGCACTCTAAAAGTAGTGTTGTCAAAAGTACTTTGGTACAATGTTGGTACTAAAAAAATGTAAGCATCATGGTACCAGGTTTTCATAAACAGGTCAACTGCAGCACAAGTTGCTTGCTTTATACCCTTTATATGCCAGGGTTTATTTGAAAAAAATACATATTTTTGAGATACAAAATTCAAAAAGCTGTGTTTTGAAAAATAAAATTGTCTGACCCAATGTATATGAGTTAAATAATTGTATGCATCTAATTTGCATCTAATTTGCATACCATGGCATTATATATTGGGGGTTATGTTATTTACAGTACATATTATAATATATTTTTTTGTCTTTTTCTGAAAATAAATGATTAATAACAGTAACTTGTAAAGCAACTATAACTATACCATAATTTGTCAAATGTATAGAAATAGATGCATGAAATATATACATTTACTGTGGGTGTTCGGTTGCAGAAGCTTTATCTTTTCTTATCGATCCAAATGGCACAGTTTGTAGTTTTTCTGAGTGTGGGGCATTTCATTGCAAGAAATACAGCCCACAGCACACAGCCATCACTTTCATTACTATGCTTTTACCACTGCCTCCCTCTTCTACTAGGTAAAGTGTCAGGATAAAAACAACAGGTTTTTCTCCCACATGGCTGTCACTGGAACCCGCATTATTCTCAACCTTCCTGTCAGTACGGCGGCCACGGCGAGTACGCCTGCCCCCGGCTTCTATTACCTCTGCTGGGTTAGTAGCTACGCGCACATGGCTTCCCTTCCCAACCTCCTTCGCAACTAGTTTCCTCCTCGTTTCTTTCACTGCTGCAAACCGTCCCAGTGCATGCTGAAGTTTATGGCTTCATGGAGCGAACATGACAACATCATTTGTACAAAGCAGACACAAAATCATGGGGTCCTCAAACCGGACACATGAGGCCATTGTGGGTGTTTTTTCCCTTTTAGGTTGGGGGAGAGGTCAGGCTTTAAGTGGCGTTTAAGTATCTTGGGGTCTTGTTCATGAGTGAGGGAAGGATGGAGTGGAGGATTGACAGACGGATCGGTGCAGCTTCTGCAGTGATGCGGCTAATGTAACTGTCTGTCATGGTGAAGAAGAAGCAGAGCTCTCCTCCGAGGCACACATGCTGCTTGATTTACCGGTCGTTCTACGTTCCTACTTTCACCTATGGTCATGAGCTATGGGTCATAACCGGATGGACAAGAGCATCTAACATAGGTTGCCGAAATGAGCTTTCCCAGTAGGGTGGCTGGGCTCTCCCTTAGAGCTAGGGTTAGGAGATTGGCCACTTGGGAGAAACTCAGAGAAGAGCCACTGCTCCTCCACATTGAGAGGAGCCAGCTAAGGTGGCTCAACTGGCTCTGTTCCGTATTGCGGATGCCTCCTAAACACCTTCCCGGAGAGGTGTTCTGGGCGCTTCCTACTAGAAGGAGGCTCCTGGGAAGACCTATGTCACGCTGGAAGGACTATGTCTCTCAGCTGGCCTGGAAATGCGTCAATATTCCCCCGGAGGAGGTGTCTGGGAAGTAGGGGGGTCGGGGCGTCTCTGCTTAGACTGCTGCCCAAGCTAATAAATGATAAGCGAAAGAAGATGGCTGGATGAATGCTACCAAATACTGACATTTTGATACCGTGAGAACACTGCTAAAGAGAAAGAAAACTGGGAGGCTTAAAACATAAAAAAATAAAATACAACTACAAAGCAAAATGAGGCTAAAACAAACAAATGCATATTGTTTCCAACACTGAGCATGTTGAAGACATTTTGTCTCTTATACCAACATACTTTTTTCAAATCTGAGATCAACTGATAAGACAAAACGTCTTCACCTTAAAAACCTAGTCCAGATGCCTTTGCTTTAACCATTTCTTCAAGATGACCTGGATGACTGCGAACCTTCACTGATATTACAATGTTATTCTCTACTTTAATGTTACACATTTGTTATAATCACCTTTCAAGATGCCACACAATTAAAAAGAACATTTACCCATGAGCAAGGGTTTTCCAGGACATGGTCCTACTCACCATTTCTCCTTCTGGACCTCCAAAATCCATGTAAAGGTTACGTACTCCATCGTCGGCAGACATCTTAAGCTTTTCGTATGGGTATCTGTACAGAACAGTGCCCCCTGCTAGGTCAGTCGGCTCTCTGGTCACTGTGAAACCCTTCTCATAGTGCAGCGTCAGGCGCACTTCCTGTCTGTTCAAGGTGCACCCTGCAGAAGAGAAATGTCAGCCATCAGACTCTTTCACAAATATTATTTTTATTCATTTAGCTGACATTGACAATAAACTCACATTAAATATTAACCTCACATTAAACATTTATTTTCAAGCAAATTCAGAGATGAAGCCTGTTCACTTACTCAAATGTGCAACATGAATTTTCAAAGGATCTGCAG
Organism: Neodontobutis hainanensis; assembly: GCA_024349245.1. NCBI lineage: Eukaryota > Metazoa > Chordata > Actinopteri > Gobiiformes > Odontobutidae > Neodontobutis > Neodontobutis hainanensis. Next base: position 1,973,286 of record JALDNG010000098.1, read on the forward strand.
GAAAAGTAATTGAACAGGAAAGGGATATAAAAAGATTCCCAGTGATTTGTCGAGGCTAGAGGCACAAAATTTGAACAATTGTAAACAAGCCCAATGCTTTTGTATGGCAGTGCCAACCACTTTTTGCCAACCAAGAATGCAGTGACATCATCATAGAACGGTCCATTCGGGTCCATGATATTGGTGGGGGTGTTGATGGTGGCATGGTCAGAGGAGGATCCTTGGCTGGTGAGGCGGGAGTGCTTTTTTCAATCGGGGGCTGATGGCTTCTCAGAGGACCCATGCCCAATTTTAAACGATGTTGCCGTGGTGATGACCAAAATTAAAAAATTACCTCCCCGTATTAAACTAAAAAAGTTTGTTGGAAATGGACAAATTCCTATCTTTGACTTGTTGTCATGGCATTGTCCAAATTAATGTAAAAAGATACAAATTTTGAATTTTTACGCAGAATTTTATTATATTTTGCACAGATGTCCAGGAACCTACAACAAACGAAAAAGCCACTACGATTTTATCATGAAATTTCAAGTTGCACAAGACAGGTTGACCAATTAAATGTGAAAGCACAGTGGGCCATTGAACTACATAGTACCCTCGATCATGGTCTCAGACAACAGTGTTACGAGAACACCTAGCTTACCTTACTCTAAGCAATATTGTTTTCGCCTTAACATAATCAAATATGGAAAGCAATATTACATAACTGCATTAAATAATAACTGCATATGCAAATTAACAGAAACTGGGTCAGTCACGTGACCCAGAACTATTCTCTAACACGAGCAGATCACAACCGTGTTCCGCTACATAGCCCCACCCTGTTGGGTTAGTCGTCCCCGACAACCCCATCACTTAACATATAGTGCTTTAAGTGTCCAGGTTGCCTCCGATTTCGGCCATGTGCGCCTGGGAGGAGAGTTGCCTAGTTAGCTCAACATTTCTGTCCCCACCTTCACCAGCAGCCACTGGAGCGTGAGGGTGGTACAGGGCTAGTCTATCTTGGTGTAGCACCACTAGGCGTCCCTTCTTGGGCATATGCACTCAATACACCACTTCGGACAGACGTGCCACAATTTCAGCGGGCCCCCGCCAGTGGCTGCAAAGCTTGGGAGAGCCACCTCTCTCTTTCTGGCTGGATTCCTGTATGCCCGACCTATAGGCCCACAGGACGAGAGGCAAATGGCGGTCCCAGTCCTGTTGTCGGCTTACAAGGATTGCCAGTTGGGTCGCTAGGATGCGGTTGATTCTCTCCACCAGCCAGTCACTTTGCGGGTGGAGAGGAGTTGTTCGTGTCTTTTTCACCAATTCAAATTTTCAGCTAGCCTCCGCCAGTGGCTGCAAAGCTTGGGAGAGCCACCTCTCTTTCGCTCAGGACAGTACAGCCATACCTTATCTCCAGGCTAAAAGGCCCATCTCCAGCAACGCCCGTCATAGGCCCTCTTTTGCTGCATGCCTGAGTCAGCAGGACACCAAGTCTACTGGGGTCCGGATTTCTCTCCCGAACACGAGGGCGGCAGGGGTGCACTGGCTAGATTCCTGGATGGCCGTCCTATAGGTCCATAGGACGAGAGGCAAATGGCGGTCCCAGTCCTGTTGTCGGCTTACGGGGATTGCCAGTTGGGTCGCCAGGATGCGGTTGAATCTCTCCACCAGCCAATCACTTTGCGGGTGGAGAGGAGTTGCTCGTGTTTTTTTCACCAATTCAATTTTTGACAAAGCAAAATTCTATTTGCTACACACATTCAAGATTATAGGCAAAAAGTCCAGGGGAACAGACCCTATCACCAACAAGAGAGCGGCCATCTTTAATCAAAACTTTTTAGTCATACCTTATAACAACATAGATTTATTTATCAGATTGAGACAAAAGTGGGTTAGAGCCATGCTTGGTTATGCACATGACACTGATGCGTGTCTTTCTGCAGTCGCAAGGAATGCAAGGGCCCTATATCACGGCTTGCAGTTTTAATTATTATTATTATCATTCCAACTGGGAAACATGGAGGTGGATCACTGATGTTTTGGGCATATGTGAGGAAGGAAACTTGGTCAAAATTGATGTCAAGATGAATTCATCATGTTATCATAAAATACTGGAAGAAAATTTGCACTCATCATCCAAAGCACAAGGCCAAGTGAACCTGCCATTGGCTACATCAGCATTAAGTGAAGGTTCTGGACTGTCCACCTCAGTCTCCTGACCTCAGTATCATTGAGCCACTCTGGGGAGAGCTCAAACGTACAGTTCCTGCAAGACAGCCCAAAAATTTACGTGAACTGGAGGCTGTTTGCCAAGAAGAATGGGCAGCTTTACCATCTGAGTAAAATAAAGAGCCTCATCCACAACTACCACAAAAGACTTCAAGCTGTCATTAATGTTAAAGGTGGCCACCTTGTAATTTAGAGTTAAAGGTCTCTACAATCCCTGGTTTTCCTGGGATCTGTCTGAACTTTTGAAAATAGTACTGGTTGGAGATTTGCAATTACTCAAAAAGTGCTGCACCCCCCTGTTAAAAAGGAAAAATGTAAATATTAGTTGTCTAAAAGAACAAGTTTACAAGTTCCAAAAGATTCTGAGGAGTTTTCCAAGACTCTAGTCTTGGCTCTGTAGGAGCCTCCTCCAAAGGAAGGATCCTGGTAAATGGTAAATCCATTTGGTAAATGTAACTTTTTTGGCACTCGTGTCTAGATGATACTCACCAAATTTGGGGCCTTTTAGATTAAAACACAATGAGTTTAAACTTTTGACACTAGGGGTGTGATTTAGATGGTCACGTGTTTCACCCCACATGGCGGACTTCCTGTTGAGTTTAGGGTGTGTCTGTCATAGACTTTTCTGTTTGCCCTGAGGTGTCCTATGGATGTACCAAGTTTTGTATTTCTACATTGGAAAAAATTACTTTCGTTTTCCATAGACCCAATGTATTTTGACTTTTCTAGGGGTCGTTCTAGGAACTTGGGAACTTCAAATACATACATTTTTCGCCGGCCTTGAACAAAAATTACTTTGTGCACACGTTTACTGGGTCAAATTGACGATCATTTTGCAGAAAAAAAAATAAAATAACTTGAGCAAAAACAATAGGCCCTCCCGGTCATCACCTGCTCGGGCCTAAAAATAAAAACACTGGTCAATGTTACAGGTGTGGGAAGGATAAAGGGAATTTGGAGCTGCTCATGTGTGTTTAAGTTTTGGAAACAATTGGTAGCTTTTTTGCAAGAAATGGTTAAGGTCACAATTCAAATGGACCCTATACTATATTTATTTGGCATTTTACCAGATAACGTTAATGTAAGACATGCCAAACTAATCTTTTTAAGTAAACTGATCTTTGTATATAATCTATGCTAAGAAAGTAATCATTTCAACTGGCCATTGGTGGAAATGACTGAAATAAGTACTGGTCATTGGTTCAAAAAATTTTGAGAAAAACTTACATTTGAGAAAACATTTTTTATACTTGAAGCAAACTTGATATATTTAAATAGATTTGGAAACCATTTGAATGTGTATTTTTTATTTTTTTATTAATTTATTATGAAAAGGACCTTGGTGACAATAAACTATGAATATGAAAGATCGAATTATTATGAGTCTATGTTTTCAGGAACTGACCTAAAACTATCAACATTCTTGTCTCTCTGTTATGCAAAATAGTCTGCAGTCATACTCAAAGGCTTTTGTGTATAGTCTAAACTACCCCGACATTAAAGACAACAAGATAAAACTAGACTGCAAAAAACTGAACAAAACAATAAAAGATAAAACAATGTAGATAAAACAGACTAAAATTCAGCATAATACCATGAGCTATAAAAAGAGAACAAAACACATTTTTATAAAGCTAATTAATAAAAATAAAAATAAAAGGCTAATTTATAAAACAGCATTTGTGTAAAAGTATGTCTTCAGCGTCTTTTAAACCTCCTTTAATCAGTTTGCCAGACTAAGTTCCTCTGGCAGGTTGTTCCAGAGGCGGGGGAGCCCATACAGAGACCACTCGGTCCCTTAGTCTTAAGTCCAAGAGCTGGTGCCTGCGCATTGGTTCATGTAATATGCGCCCTCTTTTTAATTTTGGTTAAAAGACTAGCTTCTGCAATAGGTATAGTTATAGGTATAATTCTACTGATTTCATGTCTAAGAACCATTAAATAATTACAAGAATATATATTTTTGGACATTAGATTTACATGGTGCTACTAGTAAAAAGGTAGCAGTCCTGCGCTTTAACAAGTGCTTCAACTATCTCCCATCTCGCCCATCCTAGCGCAGGCTCTCAATTATATGTACTTAGAAAGAGTCATAAAATAAGTAATTTCTACAGCAAAACACTTTTTAGAACTAGCAGCAACTAGAGTCTTGAGCGCAGTTCTTTTCTGCACATATTCTGTCCTAAAGATTTGAGAATATTTGGTTTTATATGAATTCATAAGTAGAACTATTAGTGAAGTGTAATACAACAGTGTTTCCTAAGATGGTGCTTCAGACACTCACCGATGGACACCTCTTTGATGAGCTCGGCCGCTGCGTGCGCTCCCTGGATCAAAGCCCGGGTCCACGATGACAGGTCCCAGTGAGTCTCCACTCGGAACACATGGGACTCAATGCCCCGGCCAGTGCCTGTCCGAGTGGCAAACACCAAGTCTGAGCCCTGAGAGGGAGAGCCACGGGAGCTGCCGGAGTGCACCAACCTGCAGGGCAGCAGCAGTGATTATCTACTCATTGTGCTGAGATTGTGAAGAGTTTAGCCACTTTCACTATCCACTGCGGACAGAATAGGGGTTATTTTAACTGGCCACAATCTGCACGTTGTAGTTTGCACAGGCAGATTAAGTCTGCAAAACTGCTGTGTTGTTGGCACATCTTCGCACATCTCATGAATAGTTTGGTTACTGACCTGAGAAGCAGGGGGAAGGAAGAGTGGGGGTGACGTTTAATTAGCCTAAAAGGAGTTAAAACAAAGCTAACAAACAAATAAGCTGTGTCCTTCCTTTATGGTGACGGTGATTATTGCGTTAATATTAAAACCACAGTTATTGGAGGAGGTTACATGTGAGGACCTTAACCAAACAATTTAAAGTAAAGTTGAAACAGCTGCAGAGAGTACAAGGGTTCTTGAATCTTCTTCTGGCTGGAGCCTGCTTCATCACCTCGGGCCTGTGCTACTGCTGGGGCCTGCTACACCACCTTGTATTTAGAGTTAAAGGTCTCCACATTTCCTGGTTTTCCTGGGATCTGTCTGAACTTTTGAAGATAATAGATTATGCTTGGGCTAATGCGAGAAAAACAAAGTACTGGCTGGAGATTTGCAATGACTCAGAAAGCGCTGCACCCCCCTGTTAAAAAGTAAAAATGTAAATATTAGTTGTCTAAAAGAACAAGTTTACCAGTTCAAAAAGATTCTGAGGAGTTTTCCAAGACTCTAGTCTAGGCTCTGGAGGAGCCTCCTCCAAAGGAAGCATCCTGACGTTTGGGAAATGGCATTTATTTCCCAAAGAAATGGCTGCCTCTTTACAGGCTCATTACAACTACAGCCACAAATGTATCAAAAAACAAACTGATAACCTTTCTTGGCACTCGTGTCTAGATAATACTCAACAAATTTGGGGCCTTTTAGAAGAAAACACAATGAGTTGAATCTTTTGGCGTAAGGGGTGCGATTTAGGTGGCCACGCCTTTCACCCCACATGGCGGAATTCCTGTTGAGTTTAGGCTGTGGCTGTCATAGACTTTTCTGTTTGCCCTGAGGTGTCCTATGGATATACCAAGTTTCATTTTTCTACGTTGGAAAAAATTACTTTCACTTTCCATAGGCCGAATGTATTTTCATTTTCCAGGGGTCGCCACTGAGTCATTTCTTTTAATTATTTTTTCAAATACTTAAAATACATACATTTTTCACCAGGCTTGAGTTTAGTGGCCAATAAAATGTACTTTTTGTGCACATTTACTGGGTCAAAATTGAGGATCATTTTGCAGAAAAATTAAAATAAAAAAAATATATAAATTGAGCAAAAACAACATGAAAAGGCATTGTCTATTTACCACACAAGTGTTTAGCTCATTTGCCTAAGTTTGGTGTTTGTGGAATAAAGGAGTTATTTTCTGTCAATTTTTAAAAGTGAGGTGTATTCTAAGGCGGTTCACATTTTCAATTCAAAATGGGCGCCTTCTTGTTCGTGATAGGGTGTGGTCCCCATTGGCTTTTATGTTCATAAGCCCATGCTGGATGTGTGTACCAAGTTTCATTTGCCTAGGACAAACTAAAATGTTCCCTTCCCATTGACTTTTTCCACATATTTGCACCGTTGCTATGGCAACACATTTATAGATAGGGGGTGGTTGTCATTGGCTTTTATGTTCGTCATGACATAAGTGATGTGTGTACCAAATTTCATGTCTCTATGACAAACTAAATTCTTGGGTCCCATTATAAGTTTGTAGGTGGCGCTAGAGGGCCATTTCTAAAGCTAACCCTTTTATTTGCATATCTTTGTATTCAGGTCATGAATGTGCACAGACGCCTATTTGGGTCCAACTTGATCCGAGAAGGCGTTTGAGAGTTAAGGATAATTTATTACCATAAAAATGGCCGCCTCGTTACAGGCTTGCCACACCCACACCCGATAACATATCAAAAACAAAATGACAACTTTTGTTGGCACATGTGTCTAGATGATACTCACCAGATTTGGGGCCATTTAGACAAAAACACAATGAGTTGAATCTTTTTGCGTAAGGAGTGCGATTTAGGTGGTCGCCTTTCACCCCACATGGCGGACTTCCTGTTCAGTTAGACTTTTCTTTTTGCCCTGAGGTGTCCTATGGATGTACCAAGTTTTGTATTTCTATATTGGAAAAAATTACTTTCACTTTCCATAGGCCCAATGTATTGTGACTTTTCTAGGGGTCGCCACTGAGTCATTTTTCGTATTTTTATTTCGGGACTTCAAATACATAAATTTTTCACGACCTTGAACTTTGGGCCCAATAAAAATGACTTTTCGCGCATGTTCACTGGGTCAAATTGAGGATCATTTTGCAGAAAAAGATAAATAAATAAAAAATAAAAAAATAAAAATAACTCCAGCAAAAACAATAGGCCCTCCCGGTTATCACCGTCGGGCCTAATAATAAACAGTTTAATGTAAAGTAAATAGGATCATGTCTGGGTGTGATAGTTGGGGGATTTTGTTAATACAACCAGGGCACACAGATACACTCCGGATCTTAGTGGATGTGTGAAAATGGCTATTGTGAAGAAACGGTGCTGTGTTATTACCTGGTGGCCAGCAGAGGGTGTGTGAGCAGAGGCAGGGCCCAGGACTCTCTGCTCGATGGCACAGACTCAAACAGCAGGATGTCCTTCTCCGTCAAGGCCATGACCACGGGTCTGAACTGCTGCCGGCCCCCGCCCAGCTGCACCTGATGCATTCATAGACATGAGACTCACTCAGATCAGTTAGAATGTGTCATGGTTTAACTCATTAATCTTCCCCAAAGACAACAATATCCTGCAGACAGATGCAGCAACAGGTGTTGTATTTAATATTGCAGTTCTATTTGTGTCATGTGTTGGGCAGAGGGATAGTTTTGTCGCATGGTCTTGGACACCAACAAACCTGTTTCTGTTTCGAGAGCTTTCCTCTCGGAACCTGGTAAGGCAGAAATATGGCCTGAGCAAAAAAGTTTCCTTTATCGTAAATTGTGAGGACCTTTATATGATAATAGTTTGCCAATAAAAAAATCCAATAAAATCTCTTCAGACAAAAGAAATATAAGAAGAAAATATATATATATATAATATATATATATAAATATATATTTAATTTGATTCAGCATTTTTTTACTTTGAGATGAACTTTTGAGATAAATCTTGTTGCTGCTGCTGGTATGTGGCTCTGGATTTGTAGAGTGATTTGTATGTTGAAAATGAACTTAACTTATTCTGGGCAGTGAATTTCTCCCTTCTCCCTGTCTTATTTTATCTTGTTTTGCCAAACTGTGTGGGCTGCTTAAGTACTAACTATCCTACTATAGCTAGATGCAGCTGGTGGTGGCTCAGTAAGGCTCAGTACCTGCTCAGCGAGCCAGCCAATGTGTTTGAGGTGTGGGTGTGTGGAGGTTGAGGAGGCCCCCAGGTACGCGTTGATGTGGGCCAGGGTCTGAGGCAACAGGGCGGCGATGTTGGTGTGGATGGCTGTGAACCAAGAGTTAGCACTGGACCCGTCTTTACAGCGCAGAACCAGCGTGTGCTGTCCATCCGGAGAGTGCAACTCCAGCAGTCTGAGCAGCACCGACAACACACACAGATTACAATGGGGTTTACAATAATATTTTTCAAAAAGTTTATTGTATGACCTGAGCTGGACCAGAAGACCTCAACAATTAAACTTAATTACATTTAAAAAAAGATTTGTTAAATAGGTAAAACAGCTATCAGTGTTGTGGAGTGTAAAGCCAGTGACATGATCGTGGCTGATCGTCTCCTCAAACAGGCTGGGAGTGTTTACAGGGCTCTAATGATGGGAGCTGAAAACATGAATGGTTGTTAGCTCAGTAGATTAACTTTATACTTATTTGCTGATTTTTCTGACATGCTTATTTAAGATAAATGACCTACTGGTTTTGCTTTGGTTAACAAATTTGGTAACCTTCCAATTAAGGAACAACCGCTCTACCGCTGAGCCACTGCGCCCCAACTAAGACATACTTTATCTAGTATCATTTAAAAGGTAGTGTAGAATTTAAGACATTCCTGCTGACAAACCTGTTCTCCAGATCAGGCATGGTCAGGTTCCTGCTGATGAAGCACATTTTCAGACTGATGACCTTCCTGTCTTTAGAGCTGTGCTGGGGTGAGCCTGAGTCCTCACTGCTGTAGCTGGGGGACTGCGGCCGCACCCCATCCCAGGGCAGGTCTGCCACCAGAGATGGCTTCTTGAAGAGTGGGGACACCTCACGGATGTACTTCACTGGACAGCAGCAAAGGAACACAGACAGGAACAGGCTTTCAGTTTAGATTTTTTAATAAATATCTAGATAAACAATAACCTTGCGATGCAGCTGGATTCTCATGAGATTTACATGTTACAAACAACTCGTGAAAATCCACCTTGAACTGCTCCAGGTAGGACAGGGCCATATATTGAATTAATTCGATAAATTAATAAAGTTTCAAATTTTGGACAATGTTAATAATAGACATATCAATAAATCAAATTTATTGTAAAAATCGGTTCCTCTAACCCAGCGCTGCAGTGTGTTGTGGCCAATGACACTGTTAGCTCCAGAGTAGCTCAAAGAAGATAAGATAAGCCTTTATTTGTTCCACAGTGGGGAAATAGTAAGTTCCAACAGCAAGGTACAAGGAGCAGCAATTATAATAAACTATATCAAATAATATATCAAATTAAAAGTTTAGGGTACAAATAAGCATGCTGGAGTGAAGTGAATGGTAAAAAAATAAACTTTTTTTATGTCTGGAGTGACTCTGCAGATGCTGAAAACATTAAGAATTGCCAGTGAAAGCAGTCATGTCGTGGTTTGGAAAAGTGGAATGGATCAACAGGAACAGCATAGTCTGTGCATCACATCATCCACTTTATTGATTTATGTAAATTAGCCACAAGTTTGCAGGGTTTTAACATCTTTAAACAATGCTTTGTGTGCAGTGGAGATTATATTAGAAATGGTCTATGGTACGGTGGCCGAGACAGCTCAACACGCTGCAAATGAAGAAAGCACCAGCAAATAAAGAAAACATCTTCATCAGTTTGACAACACGCGCGCTGCAAAAGTTCACAACACATGCAAAAACAAAAACGCGCTGCAAATCCTCACAACACATGCAAATACAAAATCGTGCTGCAAATTCAAAAACGCGCTGCAAATCCTCACAACACATCCAAATACAAAAACGCTCTGCAAATCCTCACAACACATCCAAATACAAAAACGCGCTGCAAATTCAAAAACCCGCTGCAAATAACACAGACCACAACGGAAATGTTTTAAGGGGACTCCTTTGAGTGACGAACAATATATTTAGGCCAATAATATCCAAACGACTAAGCAATTATACAATCATGATATAAAAGTAAAAAAAAAAACTCACCTTTCAGGTCAGTGTCAACAACACTAACAACAACGCGACAGGCGAGCAAACAATAAGCAGGTCCTATTAGGGGTTCGTCACTCAAAGGAGTCCCCTTAAAACATTTCCGTTGTGATCTGTGTTATTTGCAGCGCGTTTTTGAATTTGCAACGCGTTTTTGTATTTGCATGTGTCGTGAACTTTTGCAGCTCGCGTGTTGTCAAACTGATGAAGATGTTTTCTTTATTTGCTGGTGCTTTCTTCATTTGCAGCGTGTTGAGCTGTCTCGGCCACCGTACTATGGAGATAGAAAGGGCTAAAACTAAAAAGAATCAAATAAAAACTGCTTTATGTTCACTCAGAGGGTCAGAAACACTGCTGCTGCTGCTTTGCTCTTGTTATTTTGTGTTGACAAAAAAATTTAAATACACACAAATTGTTTTTCGCCCCCAGCCCTCGCTCCAGGCAAAAGTATTCACGTCTGAACCGTGACCAAACTTTACTGATGTGTCCAATGATGTGGCAACACAGTATTTTTAACTATTATATATGCTATTGTGTTTTTACTATTGTCGAGGTGGAGGTCCGCGAGTTACAACGAGCAATGATACACTGGAATCAAGGAGTTTGCATAGACCACTGTTTTTATTTTCCTTTCTTTTACAATAAATATACAAAAAGTGCTGGGTGCAAAAGTGCACCACTGCAATGGTCTCAGTAGGAGCTCAATCCTCTCCAGCAACAGGGACAATCAGACAAAGAAGAACCCCGTAGAATGATTTGAGGCGCCTTAAATACCTCCCCACTAACTGGGTAAAACCACACCAACCCCACAGGTAAATTCATTAACATAAGCTTTTCCTAAAACCATGTCAATACCCTCCAAACAAATAAACCAAACCATGAACCATATTTAAAACCTAACACCATTTACAAACCCTAAAAGCAAACACCTAGTATTCTTTAAAAATCCATAAACCATAAAATACTATTTAATTTCTCCCCTCTCTATTCCCCTGCCGTGGTCTGGCCCGGAACCTTTTTAATGTTGGTAGTTGGCCCGGGGACTCTTTTAGCCAGACACCTGGACACATGGAACAGAGGCTGTGTCCAAATTCAGGGTCTACATCCTCCTTAGGATCCTTCCTACCCGGTTGAAGGAGGAGGGGTCCTCCGACGACCGCAAAACCCGGAAGTCGGTGTTTGTGAATTTGGACAGCCTACCCTTCTTTCAGTTCCCTCCCTTACCCGTTGCTCATTTCCTGTCGCCTAGCAACCGTGAGAGCGCTAAGCTTTTTTTTTTTGTTTGTTTGCTCCGGTGAAGAGCGTCTCGGGTTACTTGACTGTAACCCTGTTCCCTTAAAAAGCGGGAACGAGATGCTGCGTAGCATACGCTATGGGGAAACATTCTTTGTGTGACCGGTTGTGAAGCACGTGTGTCAAACATGCCAAGAATTGGCTTATAATACCTCTGTTGGTGACGCAGCTCATCAGCGGCAGCTGTGTGATTGCGCGCACCTGAACAGAGGGTATAAGAACGCATGACTCGGAAGCGTCTTCAGGTCAACTTTGTCTGAAGAGCGCCCGGACACGCCCAGTGCGGCACTGCAGCGCAGCATCTCGTTCCCGCTTTTTAAGGGAACAGGGTTACAGTCAAGTAACCCGAGACGTTCCCTATCAAAAGCTACACTCGATGCTGCGTAGCATAAGCTATGGGGAACGAGAATACCAACGCCGCCGCACTGTAAGTGTCTGGACCCCCCGGGTTGTGAAGTGTGCACAACACAAAAGAGGTCTCAAAAACAATTTTGGGATGATGACTCAAGGACATGCGAGCCCAGAGTAGCATGAACATCCAAGCTATAGAATCTAATGAATGTGTGCGGGGAGGACCAGCCTGCCGCATCACAAACTTGCTGCAGAGGAGCACCTTTTGCTAAAGCTGTTGAAGCTGCAACACCTCTAGTAGAATGAGCCCTTACACCTATGGGCGAAGTTTGACCGCGCACCTCATAGGCCAGGGCAATGGCATCCCTCACCCAACGTGATATAGTCTGTCTGTTGGCTGCAACCTCCAGCTTGCAGCCCCCATAGCATATAAATAGCTGTTCGGACTTACGCCACTGGCTAGTGCGGTGGACATAAGTCTGGAGGGCACGTACTGGACACAGAAAGTGAAGTCTCTCCTGCTCCGTTGTTGTAAATGGCGGAGGACAGAAGGCTTCAAGAATGACTGGATTTATGGTCGAGAATGGAACTTTTGGAAGATAGTTAGGGTGAGGATGCAAAATGGCTTTGACTAGCCCAGGGGCAAAGTCTAGGCAGGAGGGCGAAACTGACAGAGCCTGCAAATCTCCAACCCACTTGAGAGTGGTAATGGCCGCCAGAAGAACCATCTTTAGAGTCAGAAACCTGACAGTCGCTGACTCTAGTGGTTCAAAAGGAGTGCTTACTAAGCCCTCCAGTACTATAGCTAGGTCCCAGGAAGGAACTCTAGCTCTAGTGTGTGGTCTCAACCGCTTGGCCCCTCGAATGAAGCAGGCAACCAGAGGGTGTCTCCCTATCGAGACCCCGTCAATCAGGGCGTGGCAAGCGAAATGGCGGCCACAAAACCCTGAGTGTGCTAGGATTAGTGCCCGAGGACAGTTTGTCCTGCAGAAACTCCAACACTGAAACAATCTGGCAGTGGACTGGGTCTGTATGGTGTGTAGCACACCAGGCATCAAAGACACGCCATTTGCAGGCATATGTTCTCCTAGTAGAGGGCGACCTAGCACTCAAAATAGTCTCTACAACAGGGGCTGGGAGCCCGACGTCTCTTAGTTGGTCCCCCTCAGGGGCCAGACGTAAAGGTTCCAGAGCTCGGGCCGGGGATGAAACACTGTCCCCTGTGCCTGAGAAAGGAGATCCCTCCTGGTCGGAATCGCCCATGGCAAGCCGTCGAGGGGAGATATTAGGTCTGAGAACCACACTCAGGTCGGCCAACGGGGCGCTACTAGTAAGAGGCGCAACCCCCGTTGACGGACCTTCGCCAGGACTCCCGGGAGAAGAGCCACCGGGGGAAATGCATAAAGGCGGAGTCTGGGCCACACATGGGCCATTGCGTCCAGACCCAGGGGAGCTGGAGGAGTCAGAGAGAAGTAGAGGGGACATTGTGCTGTCTGCTGTGAGGCAAAGAGGTCCACCTCTGCTTCGTAAAATCTTTCCCAGATTTGGCTCACTACCTCTGGGTGGAGTTTCCACTCCCCTTGTGTCACCGCTTGTCTGGACAATAAATCTGCTCCCACATTCATGCGCCCGGGGATATAAATCGCCCTGAGGGACAGGAACTTGTCCTGAGCCCAAAGCAGCACCTGCTGCACTAGCTTGTTCAAGCGGCACGACCGCAGTCCGCCCTGACGATTTATGTAAGAGACCACCGCTGTGCTGTCTACTTGTACTAGGACATGGTAGCCCCTTAGCTGCTGGAGGAAGTATTTCAGGGCCAGAAATACAGCCTTCATCTCGAGGCAATTGATGTGCCATGTGAGAAGATGGCCTCTCCATATCCCTTGAGCTGGACGGCCATCTAAGACCGCGCCCCAGCCCGTGAGGGATGCATCTGTCGTTAGCATAATGCGACGACAACATGGACCTAGGGTGGGACCCAAAGTGAGAAACTGGGGTCTGAACCACATAGCTAGGGTACGAAGCCCTCGGCGCGTAACCCTTATTTGCTTCAGGGGGTTGGCCCTTGGATGAAACCCCCTGGCTCTGAGCCACAGCTGAAATGGTCTCATGTGCAGAAGGCCCAAAGGAATTACCGTGGATGCAGATGCCATGAGACCCAATATTCTTTGAAAGAAGTGCACAGTCACTTCCTGGCCTAGCCTGATAGCTTTCAGGGTAGTTAGAATGGACCTGACACATGCAGGAGACAGATGTGCCTGCATCTTGGTTGAGTCTCAAACAACCCCTAGATATGTTGTCCTCTGAGCGGCCGAGAGAACGCTCTTCTCGGCGTTGAGTCTCAAGCCTAAAGAGTCAAGATGAGCTAGGACGACATCCCGAAGTCGAAGCACTAGCTCCTGAGACTGAGCTAATATCAGCCAGTCGTCTATGTAATTCAAAATGCGGATGCCCTGGAGTCGCAAGGGAGCCAAGGCTGCATCCATGCATTTTGTATATGTACGGGGTGACAAGGCCAGGCCGAACGGAAGAACCCGATACTGGTACGCTTCGCCCCCGAAAGCGAACCTCAGGAACCTTCTGTGCTGTGGCAGGATTTTTATGTGAAAATATGCGTCCTTCAGATCGATGGTGACAAACCAGTCGCCTAATCGGATCTGGGACACAATCATTTTTATTGTGAGCATTTTGAATCTCAATGCTTTGAGGTAGCGGTTTAACCCGCGGAGGTCTAAAATCGGGCGCAGCCCCCCATCTTTTTTCGGAACTAGAAAATACCGGCTGTAAAACCCGGTTTGTCTGTCTGGTGGGGGAACACGTTCTATGGCCCCTTTGTCCAGCAGAACCTGCAGTTCCTGTGTCAATACATGGGCTCGTTCCGGTTTCACGGAAGTGGTGACCACGCCGTTGAAACGCGGAGGACGATAGGCGAACTGAATTCTGTAACCTTTTGCCACAGTCCTTATTACCCACGGGGAGATATTTGGCAGTAGCATCCATGCTGCCAGTTTCTCCGCAAGGGGCAGTAGTTTTGCCGCGCCGTTTTTTTGGGGGGGATGTAAGACACCCGCCGTCCTGAACCAAGGCCGGCGACGTCCAGACACTTATCATTGCGCTGGAGACTGCTGCTCCCCGAAACGCCAGTGGTGGCGGAGAAAAAACAGCGGGCTCCTGGGGTTGCCAACATGGAGTCTTTAGACTCTGTTGGATTTTGTTGTGCCCCACCCGGTGGGAGTACACCGCGCCATGGGCGCCAATTTCAGGACCTCTGCTTCTTGGCGGTGATAATATTCCGCAGGTCCATTCTCTTTTAAGCAGCGCGAGAATCCGCTCCCCAGTCCTTACGAGGGGGGGCACGATTCGCCACACTCTCCTTCTGGGCAGCCCGCTTTTCTCTTGAAGGGGCTGGACCTGGCCGGGACTGGGTGGCCGATGGTCCCGGCTGCTGAGCACGGCGAGGAAGGAACCTCACAAATGCCTCCTCGTAGCATTTTGCCTCGCGGAACTTGGTGGCAACGGAGTCTACCGCGTCGCCAAAAAGACCAGAAGGCAAGATGGGTGCATCCAGGAGGAAAGCGCGGTCCTTCTCTCTGATGCCCGTGAGGTTAAGCCACAGATGTCTTTCCGTCGCAACCAAAGCAGACATGGAGCGGCCAATAGCGCGGGCTGTCTGCTTAGTTGCACGGAGAGAGAGGTCTGTGGCACGGCGTAGCTCAGAAAACGCGTCCTCGTCCACAGTACCCCTTGTGCTCAAATCTTTGAGCAGCTCAGCCTGGTATGCCTGCAAAACCGCCATGGTGTGCAGTGCTGCACCAGCCTGACCCGCCGCCTGGAAAGCCTTCCCCACCAGTGATGATGTCAACCGGCATGGCTTGTTGGGGAGTGTAGGTTTTCTCAGGGAGGACGATGTCCCGGGGGAGAGATAACCCGCAAGCGTCTCTTCCACCTGGGGCATCGACCCATAGCCCCGCACCTGTGTGCCCACGATAGTAGAATAAATCGACGTCGAAGGCACAAAAACACGGGACGAATAGGGCTTATTCCATGAGCGTGCCAGCTCCTCATGGAGGTCCCCGAAAAAGGGGAGAGACCGCCGCTGTGGTCCCTCTCCCTGGCCACCTGACAGAAACCTGTCATCCAGTTTTGAGTGTTTAGGGGGGCCCTGCTCCTGAGGCCACTCAATATTCAGCCGTGCCACTGCTCTTGTAACCACCTCGAGCAGCTCCTCAAATTCAGCATCAGAGCGGGTAGAGCGCTCCGAGGCTGCGGCGCCCCCAGAAGCCAGGGATGAGGCTTCATCGACGTGCTCGCGGGAAGCGCCGGAGCGCGCCCGCCTGAGCACAGAGCCGGTGTCTGCCTCATCTGGTGAGAGCGCAAGAGACATGGGACTCTCTGATCCCTGCGCCTCATCCAGATCAACACGCGAACCCCACGACCGGAGTGGGGAGGCGGCTCGCTCCTCTTTAAAGAAAGCGAGCCGGGCACGTAGGACCTTAGCAGGCAAAAGATCACAGTGTTCACACTCCCCAGAAAGTCCCATGGCCGCGTGTTCTTCCCCCATACACTCGAAACAAAACTCATGCTGATCATCGTCAGAAATGTGCCTCTGGCACTGAGGAACACATTTCTTCCTGAATCCAGCCATGATACTTTATTTAATTTAACTGTACTGCTTTGCTTTGCTTTAGAAAGGGATTATCTTATTCAATCCTCTTTATTTCGTACTGGCACAGAGCGTAGGTTTGCTCACACTTCACACAATGCGATCTGAAGACAAAGAAACCTGAAGACGCTTCCGCGTCATGCGTTCTTATACCCTCTGTTCAGGTGCGCGCAATCACACAGCTGCCGCTGATGAGCTGCGTCACCAACAGAGGTATTATAAGCCAATTCTTGGCGTGTTTGACACACGTGCTTCACAACCGGTCACACAAAGAATGTTTCCCCATAGCGTATGCTACGCAGCATCGAGTGTAGCTTTTGATAGGGAACTCATCGTTCTCTCCCCGGAGCTTTATAAAAACTTCTGTCTGCTCTTTCGTCCCTGGAAGTGTTAAAAACAGCTTCAATCACTAACAGATTAGCTGTGTGTAAGGGGATATTCACACAGGCTGTAAGGAAGAAGCTAGTTTACGAGTAATGTTTTTTGGTACATATATAAACGTACAAATGTAAAAAAAAAATACTTAACAAAATGTATGACAACCACTGAAAAAAAACATATTTTTTTTAAAAGCCAGTTTTTAAAAAACGTACATCTAAAAGCATACTCCTCTCCCACTCCGCTACCGCTTCATTGGCCATTACGCTCTACCGAAAAGAATTATGGGATAGGTAGGACGGGAAAGGATCCACCACACCCATCCTTCCAATTCGGGGAAAAGGAGGACGTATTTGTGGGCCGCATTTGAAGGATCCTACGAATTTGGACAGCCTTCGTCGCTGCGCTGTGACGTAACATCCTTCAAATGAGGACTCCCTGAACTTGGACACAGCCAGAGAGTTGAGTCAACACTAACACAGAGCACAACAACACTTTACACCAAACACAGAAGTACACATATTGCACATTTGTCATTTAGTTCTAATTGTTTGTTCTCCCTCCAGACTGGCAGCCATCATCCAAAGTACAGATCCGCAGGTGGAACTATAAAACAATTAATAAATTATTTCTTAAAACCCACTGTGTGCAATGTCATTCTTTGTGCAAATTCACAAGTGCTGCATGCTCCAGTACAGTTCTGTAAGGGACTGTCTGTTTGTTACAAGGGTCCAGAAAAGCTTATAAATAAAATGTATTATTATAATTAGCATTGACAGGTCTGGTGTGTTTCAGGTTTGAAGATGAGACCGTTTGCGCTGATTGCATAAAACCGTAGTTAATTAATCCAATCGGCGACTATCACCCTTTTGCAAACGCTTTCAACAGGAGCCCTCCAAGATGGTATACTGTGGAGCAGTTCTATCTGGCAGAGTCAAGTTGGATGTGCCATGGCTTGTTAAAGATAAGACACACTACAAATTAATGATGCAACAAAACTGCCTGGTTCAATACACCACAGTTTTTGTTTTTTGTTTTTATTGTGTTTTGTTTTTATTGGTATTTTGGTGGATTTAGGTAAATTTAAGTAGTAGAACAGTAAATGATCTGAGCTGGTAGTTGTAGCTAATTGTATCAACTGCAATATTGTTGCTGACAGGGCTTGGAACATAAAGAACACACTGAGGTGAATCTATGTTGTCTGTGGCGTTTCATGTGCTTTAGACAGTTTTTTTTAGTAACTTACAGTAATGTTTCACAGTGGACAGGAGTAGGGGATGACTGTTCGGCTTGGTGCAGAAAAACATAGTAACCGCCCTTGTGCATTTATGCTTCTAGATTGAGCTGGCGACTTGTGGAACACACTTTGTTCGTGAATTACACTGCATTTGTTATCTGCAATGGCTTACATAAGCAGAACTCAGGACATAAAAAAGTGTGCAAATGTAGAAATCTGTTGCAGCGCCATTACCTTTTCTGAAATTTAGAAACAATTATCTTCAGCAACATACAGCTATGTCAGAATCCCCACCTTACAGCACAGCACCCTGAATCATTTAGTTAATATACTGTGCCTTTAAATACAGTTTTCTATCCACTTGTGACTATTGAATTGCTATTTATGTATGTGATTCTGTCGGAGCAGCCGCACTGATCCCTCTCAAAGTCACATGTCAGGACCTAACATTTAGGAGGCGTCATATGTTCTGTTGCCTCCAACACAGCGCCGAGCAGCAGAGACTGGCCAGCTGCTAAATCTCAACAGTTCTTCACCAAACAGTCTGCTAGCGCATACACATCTGCAGTGGCCATTGTGCACCATATGGAATCACTCTGGGATATTTCTAAAAAAGTAAGCATTGAATCTGCCTTTAAAGAAACATTTTGGGCTATTATCATAAGTAAGACAAATGCTAAATATGTAGTGGTTTGAGCCTCTCTTTGCACCATCGGAAGAATGTGAAACGTAGAGGGATTTTGCTTGTCCACCCTCCCCCACAGCACTCCTCCTGCTTGGGTTTCTGCCTGACCTACAGTGTGAGTTGGACAATGGTCTGAAACCTGAGAGCAGCCCCTTTGAGGTGAGCTCATTGGCGAAGAGTGGTTGGGTCGACACCAACCCAGAGCCTGTGTACATTTAACTGTGAATGAGTGCAAGAACCAGACTCAGAGCTGCACCAGCTCTAGGACACCAATGTCATGTTCATATGTTCTTCATGACTATATTTAGTTCCAAATGTGTCTGACCTAAATTGTGATAGCATAACAGTGTGTGATGTGTTGCAGCCGCTGTACATCTGTCATCTCTCTGTTCATGTGTTCACCTTCCTTGGAGTAACCACAGCCACTGGCCTCTCAACAGAGACACTGGAGTACAGACTGTACACATCCAAGTCGACATCATTTTGTTGATAGCAGCTCACTGCTTTATGGGGGTTTTGAGGCAGCAATGTAAAATGTAAACAAAAATGTAAAATGTAAAATGTGTGCCCCCACAGGAGTTGAGGCTGGTACATTTGGGGAACACATGACTGTGTCAAACTGATCTCTCAACCCAACTTTTGCTGTTCCAGAGCTTCTTATCTTTTTCTATTTTCTGTTTTAATGTGTACAGCATATCAGCAATATAGTAGTGACAAAGTAGTGACAAAGGTGGCACTAGTGTTGTCACGCACCAAAATTTCAGTATTTGGTACCAATACTTGTGAAAGTCAGTGAAAAAGTCTCTATGCCAATTTTGGTACCAGAGCAAAACCCCAAAACATGCTAATTGAACAACACACTATTTTAAATAAGATAATCAAAAATAAAATGTATAAAAACTGACACATACTTTACATTTATTACCTATTTAAAAGTGTGTTTAAAGTTTTCTTACAAATAAACAACTAGTAAGATGGCTGAGCTTTTATCATTAGAGCAGGGGTCTCAAACTCAAATTACTTGGGGGCCGCAGGAGGCAGAGTCTGGGTAAAGCTGGGCCGGATCAGGTATTCCACAAAAAGTGCTTTGTTAAATCATCTCAAACGCGTCATTACGGACAGTTCTTTAACTTCAATAGGTTCTTCTGAACCTGAGCTATCCTGAACTTAAATGGAATATTGAAGAACATGTGTTACAGCCAATTTAGAGTTTAGCTGTCCTTGTTGCCCAGACGGAATGCATCAGCTGACGCGCTAACTCACTGCTAGATATCATGTACACACTCTTCTAAGGTAGATCTACATTTTCTTCTTTTGTTTATTGATATTTAAAGTTATTAAAAGAAGTTTAATCCTTGTATATAACAATACAGACAAAACATCCCCATACAGTGCAGTCACATGTGTGCGGTCAACAAACTGTGTGCTGCTTCCATCTAGCCACACACCTGTACAAAGGTTCCCACCTTTATAGTGTGTGGCATAGACGAGCAGCGACCCATAGTGGAGACAACCAATATTTATCCTTTGTAGCTAATGGCTCCTACAACATGAATGAGCTGGCTGAGTGGCCCCATTGGATGTCCACTCTCCTTGGTGGTATTGTCAACATAACATTGGCGTTAATTTGAAGAATCATTATGATAACAATACGCATGGATAGTTTCGGTCAAATTGCCATCAACTTTCAAACAAATCATCCCATTTCAATTGATGGGAAAACAAAATACAATCACACGATGCCAAATCCAATGCCAGTAACATTGAATTTGTCCACCTCAAGGTCAAACATGCTCATTTCATGTTTCATGTGCCCCCAGGAGCCATATAGTGATGGTAGGTTGGTTCACTTCCAGCTTGCACAAAAAGGAACCTTCCACACACAACGTGGTAAAGTGCCATTCATATAAAACTCGCAGCATTAAACTTTCATATTGTCCTGTGGGCCACAAAATATCGTATTGTGGTCCGCAGTTGGCCCCCGGGCCGCAAGTTTGAGACCCCTGGACTAGAGGGAGGCTTTTGACCTGAAACTAAACCTAATAACCAGGCTGTTCAGGTCTCATAGTCGTTAGCTATGAAAGGGCAGTGTGACTCTTTAAGTGAGAGTTGTAAAAACTAAGGTAAGTCATCAGTGTCACTGTTCCATACATGTGTACATGTGTCATTTTTCCTAGAGTGAAACTGTTCTAATTTAGGTTTCAAAACACTGTTGTAAATACTAGGCACCTTGAATCTTAGGCCACCTCGTCTGTTCAGAGAGGGCTTTTTCCATTTTAACAAAAATGGCTTCCTTTACCCCCATCTTGCCTCTCTGACCAAAATTCGAACATTGCTGTCCTCAAAGGAATGCCCTTTCTCTTTCAGGTGGAGTGCAGACTCAGGTCCACCAGGTTTGGCACTTATGTGCTTCTGAAGCTGTTGTTTTGTTTCTCCCACATAATTGTCACTACACTGAACTGCTTAAACCATATTACTCTGTTGGTGCAAGGGGATCTTGTCTTTAGAATGGACCAGTTTTTGACGCAGAGTGTCCAAGGATTTAAGCGGACTGGAATGTTGTGTCAACCCGCGGACTCAACAACTCCCAAAGTTGAAGAGGCAGAACAAGATTGAATGGGTTTAGTGAGCAACATTAGCATTATGGCTAATTTAGGCTAATAACCAGCAAATGTTAAAAAAAACTTTCAGAAATTGCAAACCTATGCATTTAGTTTGATTTTGAGATTTTAAGTCTCCCTCAGTAAAAAAAACTATTGTCTCAACAAGTGCACTGCAGCTCAATGTCCCTGGGAGAGATGTTTAGAGAAATACCCAGGGCTCGTGCCAGGAGCGTAGGTAGTGAGCCGTTGGTAAAGCCTGCTTACGTCACGCCCACCCCTACTGATTGATCAATCCAATCCTTATTATAGATACTTTCGATATAGTTGTTGTTTTAAAAATGATCCATACAAAAGTCAAAATATCAATATTAAGGGCTTTTTTAAACCAGTGATTTTATTTATTTTCATTAAATATTATATTTAAAAAGAGCTTGTATATAAGACTTTCTCTTATGCAGCTCCTTTCGCACGTCACACACATTGGTCACCCCTTCCTGCTCTGCTGTGTAAAAAAACACAGCAGAGCCAAAAAGCCCTGCCATCACGTGACTCAGCAGCGCCAACAGCAGCAGCTGCAGAGAGAGTGAGAGCAAGGTGGCAGATAAAAAATGGAGCACTGTGTGGAAGTATTTTACTGTTGTGCATGAAATTACAGTGATGCGACATCTGTAAAAAGGTAATTTGCAACTGTGGTAACACCACCAACTTACACAAACACATAAAACTACATGCCATAGAGAGCTCGGAACTACAACAAGAAAGAGAGGAGGCAAATCTTTCAGACAGAGCCAGGTAAGCAGCGAGACACGCGTCTTTTCAGCTTCAGAAATATTATCCAGGTAGCTGGAAAAAATGTTTTTAGTCATATTGGATCTTCAGCATGAAATATCATCACTATTGTTGTTGTAACAAAACGCGTAACCATAGGTATTATAAACCACGAATTAACAATGCTTACACTAACCATAGTTTAACTTTGGTAATTTTTTGTAAAACTCCGGTTTTATATCTAAAGTGATTATTTTGCTGGTGTTGAAAAATGGTAACACTTTACAAATAAAGTGTCATTTGTAAACAAAGATTCATAAATATTGTTATCTAATGAAAATTAAATAACTGCGTGTTTACGTGTGTGTGTGTTTAATTTAATAATGAAAGGGACACTATAGGATTGCAGTTTTAAGCTACATGTGGAGAGGCAATAGATTAAAATTTATCATTTTGATAACCCTTATGGAAGAAAGTAAATATACTTTAAATTGTGTGCTAAAAATAAAAAAATAGTGGTATCGGCAATATTTGCCCTGTATTTACTTGGTATCGATCAATACAAAATTTTGCAGTATCGCCCACCTATAACGCAAAGAAGCAACTTCAAATAGAAAAATTTAACTGCACCGTTTTTTTAGAGGGCAGCACTCACCTTTTTACACCATATATTGTAGAATAATACTTAATGCACACTTTCACTCATTTGTTCATTGTTCCTACTAGTGTTATCAATATTTCGATAAATATTGATACTTAAATATCTCAAATGATACGATTCTCATTTCTCGAAGTATCGATACCAGCCGAGCTTTGTCGCTTTCACTGTCTCTCCTCTCCTTCTCTCTTGACACAAACCACAAACATGACCGCAGTGCCTCTCGCCTCACGACCTCCGGTTAAGCATTGGTGAATAGAAGGATGGTGTGTGCGGAGCCTGTGCGACCAGGGTTGGTTGATAAAGAACACAGCAGGAGCCCTATCTGGGACTATTTTGGATTTGAGGCAAATGAACACGGAAAGGCGAAGGACATAAACAAGCCTATATGCAAGCGTTGCTACAGAACAGTTTTAACAAAATGTGCTAACACCACTAATTTAGCACCTATATAAAGAATTTCGAGAGGTTGGTCATTTAACTGCTCTCATTTTAACATCATTAAAAAAGTTACCAAGATTGCCCAGTATTGTAGCTGATGTGAATGTGTTGTCCCCCCAACCCTCCGAAATTCTGAAAGTTAATATAATCTGACGGAGGAATCTTTTAGCTGACAAGAAAATACTGTGATCAAAATAATGCAATCTTAGTTACTGTTGTGCTTAACATTATTTAACAAATTTAACTAATTATAATTTAACAAATTCTGCAGTTTGTTCCAGACTCCCTGAGAGGTTTGATTTTGCATGTGATGTACAAACGTTTGCGCTTCCGTTTTTACTATAGCACTGTACTCTATGTATGTTCATCCATGAATATATGTGAATCGAAATTAAAATCTGTTCATCATATACAGTGGGGATCGAAAGTTTGGGCAACCCTGGTAAAAATTCTATTAATGTGCATATAGACTAAGAAAGGATGAAAAAATCCCCAAATGGCATCAAATGGCAGATTATAATAAGTCAAAAAGTTAGATTATATTTCCATCATTTACACTTTCAAAATAACAGAAAACACAAAAATGGTGTCTGCAAAAGTTTAGGCACCCTGCAAAGTTAATACTTACTCCTTTACAAAGGGGGCAGAAATCCCAACCGAAATGGAAAACCGAAAACTGAAATCCCAAAAGAGATACTATTCAACAATCTTGGGAGGACAACCTTTTTTTCATGCACCACGGATCTATTGACGAGCAGGGCCACTTCTACATTCATGGCAGTAACTGTGCAATTTTTCACTGAATCCTGGGACATGCAGAGCTGGTTAAGGATGAGTTGGGCTGAATTCTGAGCACACAGCAGAATGCTTCAGGGAAGCATCAGAGGAAATTATAAAAGAAGCATGGAAGCTGGATATGTCATACATGGCTGGTATCACCACTGATATTGCTTCAGCAAACAAGAAAGCATTTCAGCAAGACTTCACATGGGTCCCCTGCTTTGGACATAACCTGCACTTAGCAGGTTGAGAAAGACAGTGTCTGCCTTCAGCAGGTCACCAAAGATGTTGCGACAGCTGAAGAAAAAGCAAATAGATTTGCAACTGCCCAAACACAGAATGATCCACAATGAGCCCACACGCTGGGACTTCGCTTATGAAATGGTGGAGAGATTTCTAGAACAGCAGCTGTCTGTTCAGCTATAGCTGATTATAGCTGAAAGAAATGGCACCTCATGCCAAAAGATTCAGATTTTACAGTTCTTGAGGCTGTAAAAGAGGTATTGAGCCCTGTCGGCTCTTTCATGGATGCCCTTAGTGGTGAAAAACACACGACTCTCTCTGCAGTCCTGCCTGTGTGTTGGAATATCTTTTCTACTTTGACAGTTGAGGAAGGTGACAGCAACCTGAAATGTCAACTTAAAAACAATATTAGAGAAGATCTGAGACAGAGATATGAGGATACACATCTGCAGCTGATACTAAATACAGCCACATTTCTTGACCCAAGGTTCAAGGATAGTTTTGTAAAATTAAAAGATAAGGTTAAACAAAATCTTGTGGCGATTCATGCCAATTTGCCAGAAGTAGGGGGCCAAAGTCTGCAAACCTTGTCTCCAGGTGACAAGCAGCAACCAGCAAAGAAAACTAAAACAGATCTGAAGGGACTGTTAACAAGCATACAGTGAGAAAAAAGAGTGAACTTGGAGAGGGTGCATCATCCAGAGAAGAGAAGTGTGAGGGTGCTGAAACAGACCTCAAAAATGAGTTCTCAGTATATGAAAAGATGCCTGAAATCAGTGCAGAAGAGGATCCACTCTCATGGTGGAGGACACATGAGACAACTTTACCTTATCTTGCCAAGTTTGCAAAGAAGTTTTTGTGCATCTCTGCTTCCAGTTCTGCTTCAGAGCGTGTATTTAGTACATCTGGGCTCATTTGCAGTTCAAGAAGAGCACAACTTACAGAGGAGCACATTGACATGCTGGTGTTCCTTGCTCAACAACTTTAGGCTACAGTAATGGGTGTCACTCTCACTCACCTCTGTAGAGAAAATCTGCATATAATTGAACAGTAATTGCTTCCATTTAATTTTTTGTTTACTTATTTGTTACTTGATGCATAAGAAAGCACTGATTTTGTTTTACTTGCAGTTTAGTGCCTATTTTTGACCTTGTGATTGGATTTGGGGATTTTATGTAAATACAAGAGTATATACAAGAGTTTTTACTTGCACTATTGGTTTCTGAATGTATGACAATCTGAGAGGCCTTTGAACAAGTGCACTACCTCAAGACATTTTTGTTAATGTAAAATATACCTCATTGTCATGTTCTATCTAGACATGTTATATTTATCTTTAAATAAAAAATAAAAAAATAATAATATTGTGACAGTTGTTTTCCTTTTGTTATCAAAAATGGTATCAAATATAATATATATATATATATATTTTGAAGGTATCGATCGGTTAGAAATTCCAGTATCGTGACAACACTGTTTCCAAGCATACACGCAACCATACAGAATACACAGAGACTCACTTTATTTCTTCCTCTTCCCATGTGGGGGCAGCGTGGTCAAACCGGGCCATAACTTCCTGGTGCGTTAAATGTGTTTGAACGGTTGACTCATCACATGACTAGAGGCATTAATTACCATTCTATGTACATTTCCCTTGT
The DNA here is from genome assembly GCA_024349245.1 of Neodontobutis hainanensis. NCBI lineage: Eukaryota > Metazoa > Chordata > Actinopteri > Gobiiformes > Odontobutidae > Neodontobutis > Neodontobutis hainanensis. The sequence goes on from JALDNG010000098.1 coordinate 1,999,168, forward strand.
GTCTTATTGTGTTTGTGTTATGTGTATAGAGTTGGTACACTGTGTATGAGTTGATGTTAGTATTTACAAAATACTGAGGCCCAGTGGGAGGGGCAAAGGGGGATAAAAGAGGGACCATTTTAGACCTTGGGGTTGTTGACAACCAGTAACACTGAAGGTAAAATGACTGATGTGGGTCCTGCTGAGACCATTTAAAGGGATTTTTGGACTCTTGTGGGACTTTATACCTGGCAGAATAAACATCTCTTGACACACAATTTCTGACGCCTGTATTTTTAAAAAGCATCGTAACAGCCTCATTCTTACAGCTCATTAACTAAAAAAAAGTTGTTTTAGGGTTTAGTTACTCTTTATGTTCTTTTTCAAGAACCTCATTTTCAGTTTGGTTGAGACCCCTGTCCGAGAGGTTCTTTACCCATGACCTGGATGATTGAGAACCTTCACAGACATGTTAATAAATGGTTTCATAAAATAAAATGTTACTAAATTAAACAGGAGAAAAAAATGTTTTTATACTTGTTCATTTCTAATTTTAAAAGACTTCCTGCTAAAGTTATTAAACCCTGGTCATATGAGGGTAGCTCAAAGTTAACTAGCACTAAGTCCCAGCGGAGCTTGCTCAGCTGCTCAAACATAAAAAAAGAGATGCACAGAGTGTGTTAAAAGCAAGCGACTAAAATAAACAACTAAATTACTACCAACGATATGCTTTCAATACAAAAAAATACAATAAAACAAGGCAAACAACTGAACATCACCTCATGTGTGTGCACAGCTCTGCAAGATCTTTGTAAAGCGCATCGAGAACTGGGTTGACCGGATGCTCGGTACTTAAAAAAACCTGGTACCTTGATGTTTTAATTTTTTTCAGTTCCAACTTGGTACTGAAGTACCGGGACTTTTGATAAGACAAGGTGTCACAAATTTTTTTTTATGACATATCAAAAATGGCTTCCTAATACAGTTTCCTCCTCCAACTACATCACTTATTAATGTTTTCTGCTGAAACTGCCGTCTGTCTGTGTGTCCTGTGTGACTTCTTCACTCAGGCCACAGAGGACCACTCAGTCTGTGTCTTTCTGTGGACAAATTCCTAAGGCATTCAGCTCTGCTGCGCTTCAGACTCAGGGTTGCAGCACTAAGAATAGGCTTAAGCAGGACTGAACTAATAAAAACTCTTCTTCCCACCAGTCACACAGGTGCCCTTAACATGGTCTTCATCAATATCCTCTCACCTCTCCTTACCAACTCCTCTTCTACCAATACCACCAATAACCAGTACTCCTCCTCCTCCTTCTCCATCAACTCCTCCTCCTCTGCTCACATCATGGTGTTCAGCTTCCTCCAACACTACAGCTGCTGCAGCAATGTCTGACCATCCTACTCTGTCAGTGACTGAAACAGCTGTATTGATAGAACAATGAAATCTGCTCCTGGAAAAGCTGCAGTTTATGTCCACGATGTCTACGGTTGCAGAAGCTCAATTTCCCTCCCCACCACACTAACAATTATCTCAGCTATGACCCAAATAATAGCTCACAGAAGTGCTGTGGAGCCACTCAGGCCTCTGGTGGTTTTGGCTTCCTCCTATACTCTACAAAAGCCCACTCTATTCTTTGAAACTCTTGACTTCTTTCTCCTTACAGACTTGTATTCCTGAAGTAAGAATATATACAACGGAGCCATATAAACTGTGACATTCTCAGTAATTACATCAAACATTTCTTATGGACTTCCCTCAACTCAGACTAAGAGTGCTCATGTGTTGGATCATGTAGCTTTTTATGTTGATGACAGATGACAATTTTAAGGGTCAGCTGAACTAAACTGTGCTGTGCCACTCAGTGGACATATGTGGCTATAAACAGCTGAAGTCCGACAATTTAGAAAAAGATATATTGTAATAAAAGTTAATCAGTATAAAAATGTCTCGGTGTGCGAGTGAGAATTTTCTGTTGGACTGCACCTGCAAGTAACAGTTCCTCCTTCGTCCTAATGGAGGGGTGCAGAAATAGGATCATGTGGTACACTTTTTTTGGGTTCCCTCTGGAAGCCAATTAAAAAAACTATTTGTTTATTCGAGCCATTACATTGATATTACAATGGGACAGTGTTTTCACACTGAGTCAGAACTGCCAGCCCCTTTGTGGTCCTCAGAGCTCGAACTGAGCGGAGGCTTGGGATTTTAGCTGATCATTTGTGTTCCAGGATTTGTGCTAACTTTGACTGAGGATAAAGGAGATTAGGCCTAAAAATAATCCCATTCATTATTCTACAGTGGCAAGAAAAAGTATGCAAACCTTTTGGAATTTCATGGTTTTATGAATAAATTTGTTTTAAAATGTGATCTGATCTTTATCTAAGTCAAGAATATTGACAAACAGATTCAGATAATACTTTTGGAGGTGTGGACTATGGCTACTTTGGCTACACTTTGGGACTGTTGCTACTCTACCAAGAAGTAGGCGCTCAGTCAAAATGACACCAAGAGCACAATGAAGACTCATCACTAAGGATAAGAAACAACAGTCAAGATTTGAAGGCATGATTGGAACTTGCTAGTATTTAACATTTACATTTAGTCATTTAGCAGAGACTTTTATCTAAAGCGACTTACAAATAATGAAGAAGCTATTTTAACAACACATGGTAGCAAAATGCATAAGTGCCACACAAACTAGTCTGTTAAACTCAGTACAGTATTAAATGCTGAGGAAAAGATTATTTTTTTAAAGAAAAAGGTAAAGATAGAAAGGAAGTTAAGGCGCATGATATTGGCCATGCGTTGTTCAATGCGTTTTTTGTGTTCACACCCAAGCGATTTTCGCTGACGATGAGCCGAGTGAACATGCAAATTCATTCCCTGACATTAGATGGCGCTTAATGTAAAACAGAAATACCCCGGTACACAAGGTGGCGCTGCGCAACTTTACGCTTCTGACACTCGCTTTTCACTCAGAAGAAGAGAGCAAGTCATTTTTGTAATCAATGTCGCGTTTGTCATAAGTTCTTTGTGTTCTGACACCAACGAGACCAGCAGCTCTACATTCATCTTGCCTTGCATCTTCTTTGTCTTATTTCTTCCCGGCAGTGTAGATGCTACTTGGCGTATATCTTCTTCGCTGTTACGTATGTGTGCTCGGCAAGACCGTTTTGTGTTTGAGCGCCCCAAGTTTTGTTTTAGTGTAACTTCAGAAGCTCCAGACACGTGAGCAAAAGCGCTAATCTCATTGGTCGATAGTTTTTGACGCGCGTCAAACCACAAGAACGAACCCAAGGCGTTTTTTTAAAAACTGACGCTTTTACGCGTAACGTTTTTCGCGCCGGTGTGAACACTCACATTGGTGCCCTTTGTTTAGTCATGAGGCGTAAAAAGTCGGCAAATATCGTCCACGAAATTCGTCCCGGTGTGAACAGGCCTTTAGGTGTTGACGGCAGAGATGTGTTTTCAGGCATAGTTCGTAGCACTGGTGTATGAATGTGTGTGACTGTAGAGGTGTGTTTGGTCGGAGAAGGATGTGAGTGCCATTTGTATGGCAGCCCCCCTCTCTGTCTGCCCCAGGTGTGATTGTGTGTGAATGGGGTAAATGGAAGCACGATGTAAAGCGCTTTGGGTGCCTGAAAGGGTGCAAAAAAGCGCTATATAAATGCATGCAATTTACCATTTTTTAAAGATCTTGCAGTAGCAGGTAGATCATTCCACCAATGTGGAATGGATCCAGAGAAGGTAAGTGAAAGGGATTTTTTTCCTTTTTGGGATGGTACCACCAGATGTTGTTCATTTGCAGAGAGCAGGCATCTGGTAGGAACATAGGTCTGTATTAGCGAATGAAGATATGAGGGTGCAGAACTTGAACTTGTTATTTATTTTGTCACAAAAACTTGCCAGGACGGAAGCCAAAGCAATAGTTTAGTTACCACTTAAGGCTAAACTTTACTTAGAGTTTGTTTAACGTTGTTGTTAGTAGTTATTTATTGTTCCAATTGTAGTTACTACCTCTACCATTTTATCTGTGGTTTGTCACAAGCAGCAAAAGTTTTATGCTACTTGAGGCCATGTTAAAAAGGTAAAAGCTTGTTTTATTTATGCCTTGGTTACATTTGTCACAAGCAGCCATAAACAGTTGCTGGACGTTGACTACTAAAATATATGGCTTAGCCTGCATTATTATTTATTATTATTATGTTCTTATATCAGGCCATTGCCTATATTAGTTTTTTATTGAGGACAAAAATTTATTTTTTACCCATTTACACCTGTTTGACCCTAAACTTTATATAAAACATATTTGTATCGGGATACTTATAGTGTTGGGATAGGGATTGTATCGAGGGCCCTATATTGTGATAAGTATCGTATTGTGAGGTTTGTCACAATACTCAGCCCTAGGAGACGTGGCAAACATTTTGCACCAACGGCTTCTCCAACCACCACCAAACATACTCACACATTCGTACACAATATACATTTAATTTTTTTTACAATCCCAAAGACACATTTCCTAAAACTTAAAACAAATTTCTCTACACCTCTAACAATTTCTAAAACTGAAACTAAATTAACAAAACCTCTGACTGTTGTCATATTTAACATTCTGTCATCACAACTAACAGACACAACAGAGCAGACACAACACACAAAGAGAAAAACACAAACATGGTCGTCAGTTTATCATCAGCAACAAAATCACAAGAATAAGTAAAGCTCATTAGAACAAACTAAATAGCACTGGCAAATGTTTGGTGGTGGTCGGTGAGGCTGAGGCTGTAGAGCTTACCACCACCACAGTGTAAATGGAAGCAGGATGTTCAGAAGGGTAAAAATAAGCAAATCAAGATATGTGTGTCTCAGAACCGTCTTTATATTGGCTTCAGTTATTTACCAACAAGTGTTTTAGATTTTGGGTGGTTGTGTGTTAGTGGAGACAGCAGTGAGTCTAACTTCTGCCTCCTGTTGTTATCTTTTTGATTCATGTGTGTCTAAGAATGTCACGTGTGTTTAATTAAGTGAAAATGTATTCAGTGATTTGTAGGGATACAACAATACAGCCAGTCCATGGTTAAAAACTTACAGTATATATGCACATTTGAGATCTCCCCAGAGTGGCTGAATGATATTGATTTCGGGAGACGAAAATGGACAGTCCAGAACCTTCACTTTATGCTGCTGTAGCCAACGACAGGTCAACTTGGCTTTGTGCTTTGGATCTTTGGATCTGTCCACATGTTGGATCGTCCAAGTACACCCCCATGCGCAGCTTCAGGGCTAATGAGCGCAAATTTTCCTTCAGTATTTTTTGATAACATGCTGCATTCCTGTGCCTGTGTAGCTCATACATGGCTTTGGGACTAAAATTTTGTTGTTGTTCTACCTGACCATGGTTTGGTTTCAACAGAATCCCTCATTTTGAACACTGCTGATTGGAATTCTCAATTCCTTGGATATATTTTTATATCATCTTTCCTGTTTTATACAGTTCAATTACCTTTTAACGCAGATCCTTTTACTATTCTTTTGCTTTCCCCATAACTTAGGATACAGAAATGTATCTGCAGCACTGGAATTTTATTTTATTTTTTTCCTTTCTACCTCCTCTCAGGATATACGCAAACCTCTGATCTGCTGGGTGATGTGTACCCCACACCCGGACTCTGCTCCAGTGTGAGGACCCCAAGCTCATCTTTCATCTACCTTGATAATGGCTGAGGTCCCATCCACCATACACACACACAGAGTGGACACTGGACGCTGTCAACATAAACGTTTTTTGTGAATATGTATTTTTTTAACTGTCCTGGACACATTCTTGCACGGCCTGTCCGTCCTGGGAGTGGATCCCTCATTCTGTGGTTCTCTGAGGTTTCTCTTTTTTCCCGGCTGGGTTTTTTTTTGGAGTTTTTCCTCACTCTGATGGAGGGTCTAAGGACAGGGGATGTTGTCTAGTGCAGTCTGTTAAGTCCTTTGAGGCAGCTGTTGTTGTGATATTGGGCTATACAAAAATAAATGTCTTGTCTTGTCTTGTCACTGGATGAGAGATGCAAGGGTCTGTCAGAAGAAGTTTTTTGTGTTAAATTCTGCCATAATAAACTTATGAGCACAACTGTATATAATAACTATTTTGTTATTGCACAGTTTCAAAAAACTATTTACATCCAGGCACAACACTTATAAACGTTCTCTTTTTTGTTGGTGAGCGGAACTTAGTATAATTCAGTTCAACTTACTTCATTGAACCGTAAAGGGCATAACAATCGGTTCAGTACTGTACTGAGAATTGAGAGTAAAGATACGGGTAAAGACTGCAGTAATTTAGATCAAGCTCACATCCACTCTTTGCTAGAAATCTATTGTTTACAAGCAGATGAGGTTTTGTTGCAATGCAACTGAATTCTTGTGAGGTTTTGGGAGTTTACAAACCAACAAAAATCCATTTTGAAGTGTTCCAAGCCAAGTATTTGCATCTGAACCCTGGCCAAACTTGGATTGTGTGTCCAATGATGAAGCATTACTGACAGGTCTGGGCATGATTTAAGTTTGAAAATGTAGAAAACGCTTCTCTGATTGGATACAACTGCAGGTGATGAATCCAAAAAATAAAAAAAATATAACAACTTACTGTGATCATATTCCAGGCAAAAAAGAATGCTAAAAACTAAAGAGAGCATTTATTGAAAACAGCTTTTGCTGGTTTGAGGTTGAGTTGGCCTCTTATGGCTCTTTGTCAACTTTTCATTACAAGAGTAATTTCTGATGTTAAACAGTTCATAAAATGTCCTCTATTTATCGCAACAATAAATGGCTGTACCTCCTTCCGAAAGCCCCTGAACACAGAAGTTAACTAGAATTTATTTTTTAAAACAAACAACAAACTGTGGCAGAGTGACCCAGAATTTGTATCTTAGAACGAGTGAGTATGGCGCTATAGTTCTTAATGCTTTTCTCCGTTTCTGTGTGTTACTCTGTGCATAAACCACATTACACAAACAGAGTAATGTAGTTATTGCAGTTCAGTGAAGAGTGCAGTGACAGTTATGTCGGTGAAAATAAACAACAGCTTCACAAGAGGATGTATCAGCACAGAAGAGCCAATCCTGGTGGACCTGAGTCTGCAGTTCACCTCCACCTCAAAGAGAAAAGGAATTCCTTTGAGGACAGCAATGTTGTTTTACCAAAAATCTAAACAGTTTCACTCTAGAACAAACACAACTGAATAAAAAAATTGACAATAACGACTCACCTGAGCCTTTAACAACTCAAAAATCCGGAGTCACACTGCCCTTTCATGGCTAACAACAATGAGACCAGAACAGCCTGGTCCCATCAGGTTTAGTTTCAGGTCAAACCCTTCCCTCTAGAGATATAAGCTCAGCTCTCCTATCCAGTAGAGCTCAACACTGATAAAGTCTCTTGGAATTAGAGACGAAACGTCTCCACCTTGAAAACTCTAAATGCTTTTGCTTTAACTTTTTCTTCAAGATGACCTGAATGATTGAGAACATTCACAGACATTAAACAGGTCTTTGGACAATTACTATTAAAAAACTGAGAATCATGAAGATATTTGTTTGGACCTGGGACTAAATGTGGTTTTGGGACTAGTTTAGGTCTGGTCTGGGTGTAGGTTTGTCTTGGGTCTGGTCCAAGTATTGGCCATAGTCTGGTTATGGTCTGACTCTTGGTCCTGGTTTGGTCTAGTACTGGTATTCGTCTGGATGTGATCCAGGTCTGGGTCTGGTCTAGTCAGTTCCTGGTCTTAGTATGGTCCTGGATTTGGTTCATTCCTTGTCTTTAGCTGAATATGTTCTGGTTGTGGTCTCAGTCTTGGTCTAGGTCTAGGTTCTGGTCTAGGTTCTGGCCTTGGTCTGGTTTGGTCCTGGTTTGAGTCTGGTCCAGGCCCTAGTCTAGTTGTGGTTCGGGTTTTGGTCCTGATCTGGTCTAGTCCTGGTCTAAATGTGGTCTGGGTCTGGTCTAGTCCTGGGTCTGGTCCTGCACTAGTCCTGGGTCTGGTCTTGGCATTGGTTTGAGCAAGCCCTGGGTCTGGTCTTGGCCTTGATCTGGGTCTGGTCTAGTCCTGGGTCTGGTCTAGGCTTTGGTATGAGTCTTGTCTAGTCCTGGGTTAGGTCCTGGTCTTGACTGGACGTCTGAGCTGTTTATTCAAATTCTGTAAAAGATACAGTTTTGAGGGTTCTACTTCGTGTGTGCTCAGCCCACCTACGGGCTTCGCTTTTGGTTACCTCTCTGGCGCCAGCCAGCCCTCTGAGAAAGATCAAAGCACCCACTGTGCCAATCATGCCAACGTACTGGCACAGCCTCAGGGACTATATAAACCCCCTCGCCCAACGCTCTCCCTTCTTCTCTCTCAGCACCTCTGAGATCACTAAAGAGCATTAACTTAGGAAGATAGAAGAATGGACTGTGCCCAAGATTTGTCACCTACCAGTGTTGGGCACTACCACTCCTGCCATTCCTGCTGCGCCCGGCTGCTGCCCGAGGATGGCCACGACCTGTGTTTCACCTGCCTCAGATGGCGTCACCAGCTGGAGCGGTAAACTTGCTCCGCCTGCCTCGGCCTCCCCAGAGAGGAGACCGAGCGTCGGGCTGTGTTTATGGGTCCAGTCTCTCCGGCTCCACTCGACCCGCCGCTGGGACCCATAGCGGTGTCCCCGGCCACTACCCTACCTCAGTTTGATTGGGCAGTGGGAAGTGAGGACGGGGAGAGCCGTGGCGAGGACGCTGGCTCCTCCTGCAATGGATATGCCGGCCCTGATCCTCATTGGTACCCGTTAGATGATCTGCTGCAGCTGTTCGCCTCTGCTGCAGAGCGAATGAGGACTCCGCTCCCGCCCCAGTCGCTTGAGACAGCTCCGGCGGACTTCACACTGGGGCTGGCATCACAGACCCGCTCTCGACCACGTGTGGCAACTTTCTGCCCTCTGATGACTCCCATCGCCCATTATGCCCATCGAGAATGGCAGAGCCCGCTCTCGCCGAGGGGCCCCACCCGGGGATATCTGGGCTACTGCAACGTGAAGGGCTGGAACGATATCTACGGCGTCCCACCCATTGACAACGGCGTGAGAATGTGCCTGCTGCCGTCATCTACTCCCTGGTCGAGCGGTAAGCCGGCTCTACCATCTGAGAGGGACAGGTTGACGGCGTTGTTGATTGATCGTTGCTACGCTAACGCCGCTCAGGTAGTGGCGTCAGCTAGCAATATGGCTTTTCTGGCGGGCTCCTTGGACAGACTCATGCACGAGCGGTCTGCACTCACGCCCGAGGACATAGACAAGGTTCAGACAACAGCAGATGCTCTCCTGAGGATGTCCCAAGCTTTCGCTGTGGATGGGGGCCGCACCATGAGCGCGGCACAGCTCAGCACGAGACACCTGTGGCTCGGCTTGTCTTCCTTGAAGGAACAGGAGCAGAGACGCATCCTCGGTCCGCCACTCTCCACCTCATCCCTGTTTGGCCCTGACATACAGTCTCTGTTAGACTGACTGGAGTCAGCCTCCTGGCTCCCACTCTCATATGTCTTCCTGTAATGAGAATCATGTTAATAAAGGCTGCAGGGCCTGTTACTTTTCATTAAATGAGCAAGCTTCTGAATCATCCCTTACAGCTCCCTATGGCCCGCTCCCTTCCACCACGCCACGCAGGCGGATTGTGCTTGGCTTGGGTGGGTCCAGCGTACTTACTGCAGTACCGGTGCCTTCCATTCTCCCAAAGGAGGGGCGTAAGAGGCACTCTCCTGCGCTCTCTGGTATTGAGTTACCAGTGTGCAGATATTGGGGGCCTTGGGCTCGCCCCATCCTTTATCTAAGCAGCGTCAAGTTTTGGCCTACGGGAGCAGGGATGCCAACTGTGGCCTGCTACCCCTGGCTACACAGGCAGCTACTAGGGGTGCCCCACCTGAAGGAGTGGGGAAACCCCTTCAGGGGGGGCCCCATCCCCCCCGAAGTCCTCAGGACCTAGGGGGTTCTAGCTCAGACAGCAACCTACCCCCAGCCACCCACACAACCCCAGCAGGGCCCCTCCTGAGATGGTAGGACAGCCCTTTCGGTGGGGCCCCGCATCCCGAACCTCTAGTGGGGTTTGGGATGGTGGGCGGCCAATGCTTCCTCCTGTTCAGGGCATGGTGCGCCCCCTATCGCACTTCCTCGAGGCGTGGACACACCTTCTCAGCCCTCTATCACCCTGGCTGGACAGTACATTGAGGAGGGGCTATGTCCTGCAGTTTGCTCGCCCACCCCCTCCCTTCTGCGGTGTCCTTCTCACACAGCTCACAACTTAGGCAGCGCACAAGGCCCTCCAAGAGGAGGTCTTTTCTCTCCTACAGCCTTCAGTTCAACAGCCTCCCGTTCAACCGCCTCCCTCGCCCCACGCACGTGACGTACCTGAGACTGGAATTGGATGCAGAGACCATGCGCGCATGGCTCTCCGTGGGCCGACAGGTGGCGCTCAGGAATTTGGCCCAGAAGCTGGTGGGCATGATGGCAGCAGCTCACCCGGTGGTACGCATGGGGCTCCTTCATATGAGACGGCTCCAACGCTGGTTTGCTCGGCCCGACAGATCCCACGCGGGACAGACAGACACGGGTCTCACTGTCCCGGGGCTCGACAGGATCTGGAATTCTGGCTCACCCGAACCGACTCCAACTGGGAGTGCGCATGGGATGCGTCCACACTATGTCAAAGTGTTCACGGACGCTTCACTCACCGGATGGGGCGGGACCTTGGGCCGGCTCGCAGTGGGCTGGACCTAGGAGTCAATGCTATCTCATATCAATGTACTGGAGATGGTAGTGGTGCAGAGAGTGCTTCTGCACTTTGCTCCAAGCCTGAAACGAGAGCATGTGATGGTCAGGTCGGACAACACGACAGTTGTGGCCTACCTAAACAGGCAGGGAGGGACCAGGTCCCCCCTCCTTCATCGGAGGGCAGCAGAGATTCTAATGTGGGCAGACACCCACCTGGCCTCCCTAAGGGCGTGGCAATTGCCAGGGACACTCAACGCAGGGGCAGACAGGATGTCCCGGGGTGGCCCTCTACGCGACGAATGGGGCCTGGCGCCCAAGGTCGCACAACAGATCTGGCGCCAGTTTGTTCGCCAGTGCAGAGAACGCACAGTGCCCACTCTGGTTCTCGCTCAGGTCGTCAGACAATCCACCGCTAGGGGTGGACGCGCTGGCTCAGGAGTTGTGGCCCATAGGCCTCCTCTATGCCTTCCCGCCACTACGCCTCATGGCCCCTCTGCTTCACAGGGTGAGGTTGCAGGGCCTTCACATCCTGGTGGTAGTGCCAGACCTAGTGCAGTTGGCGGTGACGGAACCGTGGCCTCTCCCCGACCAACCAGACACACTGCTGCAGGCCCGGGGCTCCCTTCAGTCCCGGCCACTCCTTTTCCGCAGACTCCTAGTCTGGAGGTTGAAAGGGGGAGACTTAAGAGTATAGGACTTCCCCCGGCAGTGGTGTCCACCATCCAGTGTGCTAGGGCGCCTTCCACGGTCAGGGCATACCCTGGCACCCGCTGGCGCCTCTTTGCCGCTTGGTGTGGGGACAGGACGTTGGACCCCTGTAGTTGTTCAGTCAATGTAGTCCTGGATTTCCTACAAGGACTTCTGGATAGCGGTCATGCCGCATCAACTCTGGCAGTGTTTGCGGCAGCCATCACGACGGGCCATGAGGGATTTGGACGCTTCTCGGCTCGTAGTCACCCTTTGGTTAAGCGATTTCTTCAAGGTGCCCGCAGGGTGAGGCCCCCCACTATGCAGGTGGTGCCTCCCTGGGACCTTCAGACAGTTTTGGATGGAGTGTCTGGACCTCCTTTCCAGCCCTTGGAGCGGGCGGAAGTTCGGCTGCTCTCTTTCAAGACCGCCCTTCTGTTGGCATTATCCTCCGCCAAGAGGGCGGGGAACCTGTACGCCTTGTCAGTTCATCCTTTGTGCATGTCGCTTAGTGAGGATGGAAACTAGTTCATCTTTGGCCCAACCCAGCCTTTCAGCCGCAGGTTATCACCTCGTCCTTCCGGTCCAGGGTGATCAGGATTAGAGCTCTCTGCCCCACTTCTGAGGGGTCGACAGCAGATGCACGGTTACTCATGCTGGGTCCGGTCAGGGCTTTGCGCTGCTATGTGGAGCGCACAGCGGGCTTTCGGGCATCAGACCGCTTATTTGTGTGCTTTGGGGCCAGAGGGCGTGGGACCCCATTGTCGGCCCAGCGCTTGGCACATTGGATTTGTGGGGGTATTGGGGCGGCATACGTGGCTCAAGGCCGCCCTCCCCCAGCCTTGGTCAGGGCACACTTACACTGAGTGCGCTGTCACTCACTCAGTGTTGAATGGAGGCCGGAACCTCCATTCAACACGTTACGACAGTCTAATACCGGAAGTGTGTGGCCCGTGTGCTCTTGGGAGAGGCGGTCACGGGCTTGGCGGGCAGGAGGGACGCTCTTGGGAGAGGTACTCTATCCCCCAACCATAGACACTAATGTCTATGAGTTTGAACATGGTGCCAGGATGCTCTTGGGAGAGGCAGTCCTGGGCATGGCTTGGTTAGGCTCACAGGTGACGGTGTCAGATGCTCTTGGGAGAGGCGGTCTGAACACCGATGTCTGGGGTGGGGCGTGCTTGGCTGCTCTTGGATGTTTGTTCCCGCACCAATCGTTGTGAACCTGTCCAGCTGGGAGTAAATTGATCTCTTACGGCCTTCGCCTCGGCAGGTAACTAATAGCGAAGACCATAGATGAGCGGAGCACACACGAAGTAAAAATTATAGTTACCTGATGTAACTACAGTTCTACGAGTGTGTGCGTAGACCACCTACTTTCAGGCCCAGCTGAACTGTTTCCCTCATTTGAGCTGGTTCGAAGAAAGGAGAGTGTTGGGCGAGGGGGTTTATATAGCCTCTGAGGCTGTGCCAGTACGTTGGCATGATTGGCGCGGTGGGTGCTTTGATCTTTCTCGGAGGGCTGGCTGGCGCCAGAGGGGTAACCAATAGCGAAGCCCGTAGGTGGGCTATGCACACACTCGTAGAACTGTAGTTACATCAGGTAACTATAATTTTCATTTTGAAAGAGGACAAAAATCTCTTTTTTTAATATATAATTGAACATTAAGTGGAATTGAACAGGGCTGAAAAGGGCAGAAAGTAATGAAGGCTAAACCTACAGTGGCTGCACTGGTGATGCCAAAAAGCCAAACGTTCCAAAAGGGAAACATTTTTACACAGTGAAAAGGGACAATTCGTATAAATGATGAAAAAGATATTTAGGCCCAAATCTTAGGATTCGTTTAAAGTTTGAATGGTGCAAAAAGGTTAAACTAGGCAGAAGCTGTAAAGGGCAGATGAAGTAGAAGAAAAGGTAGAAAAGCTGTATTTTGTCTAAATCCCATAGGAAATTAATGAAAAATGTAAATGTTACAAAACTATAAAAGGCAGAATTGTCCCAGAATTTAGACACGTTTTAAGGACTGTGGACTCGAAAAGAGCACACAAGATTTTATACGTACTAGAATATGCAACAGATTTAGTAACAAGCACACAATTTGAAGGCTTTGCATTTGTGAATATATATATTATATATTATATATGGTGCTGGGCAACGATTAAAGAATTTAATTGCGATTAATCGCATTATACAAAAAATTTAATAATGAATAAAAAATTTGTGTATTGCATACTTTTATTTTAAACGTACTGTTATATGAACAAAAATGCGATAACGTTTGGTTTGCTAACACTTTAAACAAATAAGGTCCTTTTTACAGCAGTCAAAAGTTAGTTGCAGTTAGAATATTTCTTGTCAACTTAAGCATTAATGTAATCAAATTAAATATTATATATATATATATATATATATATATATATATATATATATATACACACACACACACACACACACACACTCACCTAAAGGATTATTAGGAACACCTGTTCAATTTCTCATTAATGCAAGAATCAAATCAATCAATCACATGGCAGTTGCTTCAGTGCATTTAGGGGTGTGGTCCTGGTCAAGACAATCTCCTGAACTCCAAACTGAATGTCAGAATGGGTAGGAAAGGTGCATCCCACAAATCTCCATCAACTGCAAGATGCTACCCTATCAATATGGGTCAACATTTCTAAAGGAAGCTTTCAGCACCTTGTTGAATCAATGCCACGTAGAATTAAGGCAGTTCTGGGGGTCAAACACAGTAATATATAAGTATGGTGTTCCTAATAATCCTTTAGTGAGTTTAGGACACAGCTGTGATGTGGATGAAGTCTGGTCTCACCAAAATGACATGATGTTGAGGATTTACTGTAGAGAATGTTGACTATAAGGTTGAATGTTGGCTATATACATATACATATATACACAAGTGTTTTTGGCTATATATATGTAAAAAATAATGAAGCTGCATCTCTTGTAGTGACTGTACTGTTTTATTCAGTTTTGTTGAGCTTGACTCAATTTTGTGATTTTTGTTGATGATTAATTTATTGACTGTGTTTACTGTTTTGCTCTGTTTGTGTTGTGTGTGTTCGATTTGACAACAGAATGTTAAATATGACAACAGTGACTGGAAAGTTTTGACTGGAAAGTTTGAGGTTTTGTTAATTTAGTTTCAGTTTTAGAATTTGTGTTAGCAGTGTAGAGAAATGTATTTTAGGTTTTAGGAAATGTGGAAAAACTGTAAGGGACTTTCCAAAGCTCAAAGGTTTATTTTGGCCTCAGTATGACCTGCAAACACAAAGCAAATGTGTCACACTTTGATTAGTTGCTCGTGTTAATGCTGCTCAGTATTCCTCCAGCATCTATTCCAAACCATTAAACATGTTCTGCTCAAACGTTTCCAGTCCCTGGGGCCCTTCTCCCAGTCACTCCGTTTCCACTTCCTCATTCAATAGTTCAGCCTGACCTCAACTACTCTCCATGGAGCTCTGTGATGTTGAGCTTATTGTCTGCGCATGATACACTATTTTCAATAATTATGATTACAGTAACATGCATATATGGGAATAATGCATATTCTATTATCGATTCACAGCCCTGCGACTAACTGGCCACTGTCCAGGGTGTACCCGCGACCCCTAACGGGACAAAGCGGTAGAAAATGAATGAATGAATATTATTGATTCATTGACGTGGTAGAGTGGTTAGCACTTGTGCCTCACAGCAAGAAGGTCCTGGGTTTGATTCCCATCCAGGGAAGGGTCATTATGTGTGGGGTTTGCATGTTCTTCCCCTTTCTGCGTAGTTTTTCTCTGTGTGCTCCGGTTTCCCCTACCACTAAAGACATGTACATTAGTCCACCTGCACAGTTTCATAAATTCCACACTCGCTCTGTTGTACGGCCACTTTTACGCACAGATCTGCACCTGTTGTTAATGAACTTTGATAAATGAGGGCCAGAAAATGTACACAGTATTCATACTGTCCAATCAGCGCCCACCCAGCGGAGAAGGATGGATACTATAGAAAACAACATGAACCTTTCTCCACGTCCTGCAATGGTTTTCTGTACTTGAACTGAACCTACACAGTCTCTGTGTGGGTTTTTCATGTGGCCACATGGTTAAGGCTGTCTGTCTGCCTGAGCGGCAACCGGCTCAGGTCTGTTTGCTCCACGTCATTCCCCTCTGTCCCTCAGTTTCTGCTCACAGACTGTCTCTCATTAAAAAACACAAAACACAGTCATGTGAAAAGTTAGTTCCTTCTTTAAAAAACAGATCATATCTGATTGTAGTGTTTAGTGTATTATTTAAGGAGCCCCATTTGTCCAGGTAAATACAACATTGGATTAACACTGATTACACATACCAAAACAGACAAGATACTCTGTGGAAAACTAATGAAAATAATGACTCAACAGCTTGTAGAGCAGTAACAACTAAACATATTAGTCTCTTTTAGTCCTCTGTTCAACACTTCGATTCAGCGGGTTGTCACACATGTGTCTCTTTTGAGATGTCTCCATATAGTTCTCACCGCAGTCACACAAAAATGATAATCACAGCACATCTGGGCATACTTTACTACTGTTTCAACAAATCTCTGATTTTTAACTCCTCCTCCATCCACCCACTACAGCCCCTACCTACTGTGATCTGTGATGCCATACCTGCATCACACTCAGTCACAGTTTCTGTCACAGCCTACTGAAGTTCAAATTCAAATGTGACTATGATGCTTATGATGCTATAACTAAATTTAAGTAATTAGTGGAGCCAGTATGTAGTGGCAGAGAAGCCGGAGGTAAAACTGCAGCAATAAACAGTGGAAGAAGATTGGCTACATTCAGTTTAAGAAAAAGTTAAAGCAAAAGCATCTGGACTCAGTTTTCTACATCCAGTTGTTTCTCTGCTCTTTAAACTAGTTACAGTAAAGATGTAGTGGTTTGACTTCACAAAACAAAGCCACGACTCTTTAAATCAGTTGTAGCCTAAATGTAGCTTGTGGTATACAAAAGGGCTACACCTGCAACTGCCTTGGCCCATACACCAGTGTGGACCGTAAACTGATCTTTTCACACTGCTGATGGGACAGGGTTGGACACAATCAGTGACCAGTGTCCCGCCAGTGAACACACTGTCCTGAGTCACACATGTCCCAGACTGAGCCCTGGGCCGCTACAAATCCCCGCTCTCGCTTACACTCACTTACCCTCAAGCGTCACCTCTTTGCCCGCCTTCTTGAGCGCCTGCACTGCCAGGTCGTGGGTCGCCTCGCGGAGGTCGTTGCCGTTTACGGACAGAATAGCGTCGCCCACACGCAGAGCCCGGCTCTGGTCTGCGGCGAGGCCCGGAAAGATCTTAGAAATGAGGATGGGCATCCGGTTCTCTCGGCCGCCCTTGATACTGATCCCCAGCCCCCCGGACTCCTGTTTGACCACCCGGACTTTCCGCACCGCCTCCGAGGAGCCGTCCACGATCAACTCGCTCTGCCTCGAACCGAAGCTGGACCCGGGGCTGCCGTAGCCGGAACAAGGACTTCCGAAGTCCGAGTTTGTGCCGTTATTCGGGTACCTCCCTGGGCCGTCAAACTGACCCCGGCTGACATTACCGCGCCCCGGGCTATCGCTTCGCCCCCGTCCTCTGAGATTCTGGAGATGGTCCTGAACAACACTCGGGCTGCGGCCGGGGTTTCCCGGGCTCGGTCCCGGCTCGTTTCCGTTTGACAAGCCGTTCCTGGGGCCTGGAGAGTTGCTGTAGTCCCAGTGATCGCTGGTGTGGCCGGCTGCCTCCGCTTCTGCCGTTATCGTTAAAGTTTGTCGCGTCAGTTCGGCGGCCACTCGGATCCAGCGGTCGCGGAGCAGAAGGTCCAGCTGGCCATTTTTGTCCGCTCTGGTCCACACAGCCATCGCGGGACGTTTACCCTGCGCCGAGGCGGGCCGCTCTCAATCTGAACTCATCACCAACTTTTCCCTCTTTTCTTTGGCGCAGCGGCGGGACACACCCACTGTGAGCGCGGATCGGAGCGGGACCGGCCCCGAAAAACACGGAGAGCAGCGGAAAACGGCCTGCGGCTCTGGCAGCCAGTCCCAGGTCCTGTTGTGCTGATCTGAAACTCCAAACCTGCCTCACTTCCACCCAAAAGTTAGAAACAAGATAAAGACGTTTCCGTTATCACCTTTCAAAATAAACTAAACCACTTGATTAGGGGTGTAGCAAGAAACTCTGGGCCACAAACCATCTTGGTGGGCCCTTCAGCATGTTCTGTATACGTAACCATAAATTTCAAATTTATCCCTGTAAGTTTTAACAATTTAATTTGTTTATCACTTTTCAAACTGTATTTTCCTGCTGGTTTGTCGCCTGCAGAAGGCTATATAACCCATATATAACACTGATTAAACTCATTTTATTTTCGGAACTCTGCATTCATTTACATCACATTTACATTTACATATAGCTGACGCTTTTATCCAAAGCGACTTACATTGTTCTACAGTAATTACCAGTCTTACAGCCAATGGAGGCAAGGTGGGTTAAGTGTCTTGACTCTTGCCCAAGGACACTACGACATTATGAACTGTGGGGAGAGTGAAACTCGAACCGCCTACCTTCCGGTTGAAGGACGACCCAACTAATCTGTTTATAGTGTTTATTACATGCTTATTATATTGTGAACTAAATTAAAACATTTAATTAAAATTATTAACACAAATAAACTAAATTTTAATTCTGATCTTTATTATTATTTGCAAAATTAATAGCTATTGTTGAAAATGTGAAGAAGAAATTTTAAGCAGTGCTTTACCACCTAGTTGGCACTCAATATAGCATATAGTACGGAGCCCCTCTGGTCTCACTATGTAAAAAAAAAAAAAATATATGTAACTAAGTCGTGGCCACGAGATACGCTAACTCGTGGCCACGAGTTAAGCTAAGTCGTGGCCACGAGATACGCTAACTCGTGGCCACGAGTTAAGCTAAGTCGTGGCCACGAGATAAGTAAATATGAAAGCATGCACGCTAACTCTGCCGCCCATAAGGCTCATACATACAGCCAGATGGACCTAAGCCTACAACGCCCTCTGCTGACGTTTTATCGTAGGCTACACAGACATGCTTTTCCAAAATGTCAAAGACTTCAATAATTAATAAACCAGTCTGCACACTAATATAGACTATCTTAAAATCATAATCAGAAATACTTTATTGATCTTTATTGATATCGATAACCTTTGTTATTTAAATGGACCCTGTACTGTAGTGCAATGTAATACTTCACATTCTGTGCAATATTATCTGTTTTAATATTCAGTGTAATATAGTTTGCTGCAGTTCTGCTTCTATTTATTTACTAGTACTGTTCATCACAATCAATTCAATTCTGTTAATACAGTAATGTAAATCTTGTAGGCTGCATATCCATGGTCCTTTATAACTCTTCTTCATATTTTATAGCATATATTTATTTAGCATATACTTTTACATGTGTATAGGCTACTTGTTTATTTACCAACTTATATTATTATTTATATTTCTTTAAATGTCTTGATGTGCACATCAACTGTGACACAACAATTGTCCCCTGGGTTATCGATATCAATAAAGATCAATAAAGTATTTCTGATTATGATTTTAAGATAGTCTACAGTAGTGTGCAGACTGGTTTATTAATTATTGAAGTCTTTGACATTTTGGAAAAGCATGTCTGTGTAGCCTACGATAAAACGTCAGTAGAGGGCGTTGTAGGCTTAGGTCACGGTACCTCCATCTGGCTGTATGTATGAGCCTTATGGGCGGCAGAGTTAGCGTGCATGCTTTCATATTTACTTATGAAAAGCATGCACTTAGCTTAACTCGTGGCCACGACTTAGCGTATCTCGTGGCCACGACTTAGCTTAACTCGTGGCCACGAGTTAGCGTATCTCGTGGCCACGACTTAGTTACATATATTTTTTTTTTTTTACATAGTGAGACCAGAGGGGCTCCGTAATATAGTGCAATTATTCGTATAATAAATTCTGCAAAAACAACGTAAATAACCTGCAAAAAGACAATGACTAGATTAGAGTGACAGTCTATGCAGAAATAGTTGTGTCTCCCCCTTTTCCATTTGCTATTGATTATAGCTAACAATTTAAACTATGCTAGCTCAGTTTTGCAGTGGAGCTCAGATAGCCTATGTAGCACCCTAGGCAAGCTTTTGTAAGGGCCCCTTGCATTGTGACGGAAATAACATATGCATATGTTTTTATTTTGAAAAAAGTAAAAAAAAAAGTACATACACCAAAGCCAGGATTTATTTCCAGGGGCTCTGCAAACAGATTTTACAGCATTTTACCAGTTGAACTAAAGATGCCACACGTTATGATCAACTTAAATATAGCTATATATAGCTAAATAATGGGATAAAGTTAGATTTTATTAAACCATCTACTAAAAAATTACTAAATGTGAATTAAGCTTAACTGTGCAGAGGATTCATTAATTCATGAATTCAGAAATTCATAATGAATGAATGAAATGAAAAAATGTGCAGAGGATCTAAAATATCAACAGAGAAGAGGAATACTTACATTTTCACTATTCATAGCATGATTTAGTTGTGATGTTAACCTTCACAGCTCTAGGCAAGGCAAGGCAATTTTATTTATATAGCACAATTCATACACTGGGTAACTCAAAGTGCTTTACAGAAATAAAAGACAATTTACAAGATTTAGATTTGGAAACATAAGAAAGATTAAAAGCATTATAAAAGAAGAAGAGTGCAGATTAAAAAAACATTTTAAGTTGTGGTGTAGGCGGAGCTAAATAGGAAGGTTTTTAACCTCCCCTTGAACATTGTTAAAGTTGAGGTTGTTCCAGGTTTTTGCTGCATGAAACTTAAATGCTGCTTCACCCTGTTTAGTTCTAACTCTGGGCACGAGCAGAAGGCTTGTCCCAGATGTTCTCAGAGTCCGAGGAGGTTCATAAGCTACTAGCATTTCAGAAATATATTCTGGTGCTAAACCATTTAGAGACTTGTAAACCAGCAGTGCTGTTTTAAAGTCAATTCTCTGAGCAACAGGAAGCCAGTGCAGAGATTTTAAAACTGGACTGGTTGTACTTCCTGGTGTTAGTTAGAACCCGAGCAGCAGCGTTCTGAATAAACTGCAGCTGTCTTAACCCTCGTTTTGAGAGACCAGTGAGCAGGCCGTTACAGTAATCTAACCTGCTGGAGATAAAAGCATGAATAAGTTTCTCTAAGTCTGGTTGAGACATTATTCCTTTGACTCTGGAAATGTTTTTAAGGTGATAAATGCAGATGATGTGATTGACTTAATGTGACTGTGGAAATTTAAGTCTGAGACCATGATGACCCCTAGATTTCTAACCTGGTTTTTAGATTTTAGAGAAAGAGACTCGAGGTGACTGCTGACATTTTCTCTTTGTTTCTGTGGTCCAAAGATAATTATTTCAGTCTTGTTTCTGTTCAGTTGGAGAAAATTATTTTGCATCCACACATCAATCTGTTCAATGCAGTGACACAGTGAATGGATTGGTCCATTTTCACCTGCTGTGAGTGAAATGTAAATCTGAGTGTCATCTGCATAATTATGGTATGATACACCACAGCTGTGTATTAACTGGCCTAAAGGAAGCATGTAGAGATTGACTAATAGAGGTCCCAAGATAGACCCCTGTGGAACCCCACATGTCAGGGCCATTTGGTCTGATACACAGTTTCCAACGGAAACAAAGAACTTTCTGTCTTCAAGATAGGACTGAAACCATTTAAGAGCAGTTCCAGAGATACCTATCCATTTCTCTAATCTTTGTGACAGGATTTCATGGTCCACTTTATCAAACGCAGCACTCAAGTCCAACAGAACTAAGACAGAGACTTTGCCCGCGTCAGTGTTCAGACAGATGTCATTTGTGACTTTGATAAGTCTCAGTCTGTGATGGGGCCTAAAACCTGACTGAAAAGGATCAAAGCAGTTGTTAAGTAATAGAAAGTCATTAAGTTGCTGATATACAACTTTTTCGATGACTTTCCCTAAAAATGGCAGGTTTGATATGGGCCGTTAGTTGTTGAGCACTGTAGCATCAAGACTGCTCTTCTTTAGGAGAGGCTGGATGACAGCAGTTTTAAGGCCCTTGGAAATGTTCCAGATTGTAAGGAATTATTGACTATATCAGTGAGTTGTGGTAACAAACTGCTGATTTTAGAAATCTAGTGGGTAAAACACCGAGGCAGCAGTTGGATGAACTAGAGACAGTTTTTTCATTTGTTCTGTCTTTAATGGGTGTAAAATGTGTTAACCCAACCAAGTGTCTCCTATGTGGCTGCAGTGTTGTTGTTTGCCCTTTGGACTGTATCGCATGTTTAATGCCTTGAACCTTGTCGTTAAAAAACAATGCAAACTTATTGCATTTAGTGTTGGAAACTAATTCTGGAGGAAATGGAGCTGAAGGGTTTGTTAATTGTTGAAGAATATTTCTCTTGGTTTTTTCAAAGTTTGATTGAAAACATGCAGATTTTCTTTGTATACCTCATAATGAATTAAGAGTTTCAATTTACGCCATTTTCTTTCGGCTTTTCAGCATTCCCTTTTCTGTGCCCTGACAGAAGGAGCATTGCTCCACAAAGCCTTCTGCCTCTTCATCACTTTAACCTTAACAGGAGCAATGGTGTCCATAACATTTAAAACACTTGAAGTATAACAATTCAACAAATCATCGACTTGACCTGATGAGGCATTTTCAAACCTGACTGCCTCCATAAACTGTGTCCTGGTGTTATCATTAATGTGTCTCTTCTGAACAACTGTAGGTCCAGCAGCAGCTTTTGGAATCATGGACAGATGGAAAAAGACACAAGAACAACATTTAAAATAGATGGAGTCTCAACTCCATTTTGAATGACACATACTCAAATGATGAAAACTCCCAGGTGATAGTTTCTGGATAAGAATATTATCCCTAAAAATAGCACAAACACCACCACCCTTTTTGTTTTCCCGCATTTTGGATAAAAATGTGAAATTCGATGGGGTGGATTCAATAAGGACAGCATTTCCAGTCTTGCTGTCTAACCATGTTTCTGTTAAAAACATAAAATCAAGCTTATTTGAAATGATAAAATCATTAATTAAAAAAAGATTTGTCTCCCAAAGACCTGACATTGAACACTGCAAGTTTCAAGTCGGTTTGAGCAGGAACAGACTTTATCTGTTTGCAGGGAATTTGAATCAGGTTTGTCTGATTAGACAATCTAATTGTTATTCTCTTCTCGAGTCTGCGACTTCTGACTGTAGTTATGGAGCTGGGGGGGAGTGTTCTCTCCCAGGGCCTCGGGTTGATAAGTATTTTATTATGACAAAAAGTCCTGGAACAGCAGAGGCCCTCAGTGTCCTAATCGCTGATAGTAGCCTTGATGCTAGTCAAGGCTTTTGGAGGAGCTGGTCTGGGAGGAGCTGGTCTGGGAGGGGGTCTGACAGGGGTGCATTGGACACCTATCGGGGGTCTCATTTGTTCTGGCCAAGATGGACATGATAGAACCCGTGACCTGGCCAAGTCAGGTGTGAGGGGTATCATCTTAATTCCAGATTTTACCAACATTTCCAGGTGATCTGGAAATCCCATTGGTGAATCCGGGGATGGGACAGAGATGGTGATGTCCGCAGAAGGTGTTGATGTTACTGGGGGGGTCCAGGGTCCTATTGGGGGGTCCATTTCAGTAGTGCAGGTGTTGATGGTGATCCAGTCAGAGGAGGATCTTTGGTTGGTGAGGCTGGAGTGTTTTTCTCATTCAGTGGCTGATGGCTTCTCAGAGGACCCTTTCTTTGTTTAAGAGGGTGCCCAGAACCATTTAGGTGTCTCAGGGAGTGCAGGAGATTATCCGTTAGCCTCCTGACCCCTCCTCTGTGCAGGTGTGGGCCCTTTCCTTTAAACAGGTCTACAAGTTGCCAAAACAAGTTGAAGTTATCAATAAAGTGTACTCCTCCTGTCTCGCAGGCCTTGGACAGCCATGTATTTAATGCAAGCAGCAGACTGAATTTATTGATCCTTCTATCAATGTTTGGGAGTGGTCCACTGATAAAGGATTGCACTTCCAGATTTTCAAGTTTATTTAAAAGCCTGGAGAAATCTTTTTAAAACCTCTGATTCTCCCTTCCTGGTGTCAACTGCACCCACATGTACAATCAGCTGTTTAATGCCTGTGTGTTTGGACATGACTTGGGAGAGGAGTGCTGTTATATCAGTGACCATAGCACTTGGATAGCTGCATGTAACAAAACAACTATAGTTTATGTCCCTGACAGCACCGTCTCCCAGCAACAGGATATCTCTGTCCTTCACTTTTGGCATAGATTCTCTGTCTCTGTTTGCCTGGAGCTTTTCCACAGATTCATGTCTCCCGTTTTCCATAGACAAAGTTTTATTTCCTCCATGTTTTACAGTTAAAGAAGAGTTTTCTGGTTCATTCATCAGTGATTCAAATGTTTTTTAGCTGCATGTCTGGTGATGCTACATGTGCTCTTGTGATGCCAGCATTCTTTTTTCTTATCCAGTGCTGCTTTGGCTGGGCACCAAGTTTATGCCAGGTGCCATCATTTTGTTTAAATCCCTTTGCTTTGCTCAGTTTTGGGAATGACACTGTATCTTCCAAGTTTAAATTCACAGTCTTACCACATTGTGTGATCGGGATTGTCTCATGAAGTCCTCTTTCAGATTCCAAAGCAAAAATCTTTGTTTGTAGCACACAGATCTCCTGTTGGCATTTCCAACAATTTTGGCAGAAAGAGTTTGCAGTAGTTGTTTTTATCCCAGACATGTTGAAAAATAGATACTAAGACTCCAGTCGCTCAGCAGGTCCAACGTGTTGTTAAAAAAGTAAAAAATAAGTAAGAACATAAAAACATAAAAATCCAGTTAAAAGAAAGTAAAAAGCAAAATGTTGAGATAACTAAAGAGAAAAGTAAAGCTGGCTGGAGCAAGCAGAGGTGCGACTGCACTCTTCAGAAGCAGGAAGTGCAGTAGCTCTACCTTCATTTAAAAAAAAAAGGTTTTGGGATAGGCCTCCTATATGTGTTTCATGTTTAAGTGATATAGGTCATATTGGTGAGTAAAGGTGCTTGTCTGGATCTCCATGGATCCAGCTGGATCACCCCCAGAGGAAGGAGTTGTTGAAACTTCGATAAACTGTTGCCACATAAAGTTAGGTTTTCTTTGTTTTACTGCTAACAATAGGTTGTTTTCTGAACTGGGCTACAGCTAAACATATTTTCTACCATCCTTACATCTGGCTCTGTTCTGTGTCAATCTGACCGTGCGTGAGCACGCAGCTCTGTGTGCTACTACTCGCATGTCTCTGTGAGAAAGCACCTCGCTCCTGTCGTCTTGTCTCAGAGCTCTAGCTGTTGTGCCAGTAGTTCACCTTTTGTTAGTCAGTTAAGGCGCCCTGGAGCCCCGAGCATTTCACTGATTTTACTGAAGGTGAATTTTTTTTTTTTGATTTTGTGGTGCCCCTGGAGGCCATGGCGCCCTTTGCGTTTGCCTATATTGCCTAATGGGCAACATGGCTCTGGCACAGCTCACCTCTTTTCAAAGAAATTTATTAGTAGCTGCTTTCCACATTACAACCTTTCTCCCTCTCCTTTCTTTCTTTTCTCTTTCGATGACCACAATTTACTTTCTTGACGCAAGACATATCTCTTTTTCTGACTGGAGACTGGGTCTGCTGCTCCTCGGCCTTCAGTCACTCAGTAGCCTATGTCTGTAGCTTGGTTAAATCAATCAGGCGTGCTTCATAGGGGTGCTTGGGTCTTCGGATATCTGTTATTACTGTTAGTGCAAAATACTATCCCGTAATCACTTTATTTAGTCAGGGTCTATAGTCGTACAATATTTATTATATTAATTATTTGAAAACACGCAGTGAGCGTGTACCATACGCCGTACCCTACGCCACACCCTACGCCACACCCTGACGCGCACCTCCTCCAAAATGTAACTACGCGTCGCAACAGCGCAAGATCTGTGATTGGTCATCATGGTAGTATCACGTTTCCTCCTACGCATTTACGGAATGATCTTCTGCACTCCGCCCGCCATGATCTTCTGGACCGCCCGCCATTTTTAAATTCCGAAATTCAAGAAGAGCCAACATGGAAATGGACCAAGTGACCGAGCGATTAATTGAAGAAGTGAGGAAATACAGCCATCTCCAAAGTCGGTTTAGATGTAGCATGAAGAGATGGAAGAACTCTCGAGACAAGTACGTTTGTCTCCGTAAAAAACTTGCCACAAGGAGCGGGGATTCAGGAGAAAAAAAAATCCCAGCGTTTTATATATTCCTATCTTGGCTGGCACCTCATGTCAAACATCGGCTTACGGAGTCAAACTTTGACGATAAGGTAAATAATGCACGTCCTTTTATGTACCTCTATTGTGTTTCGGTTAGCTATCTTAACTAGCAATGCTACCACATGGGGTATTGATTTTTTTGCAAAAATAATATACCAGTCAAAAAGTCAAAGAGTCAAAAAGCATGTGTAATAGGTTGTAATTATATGTAATGGGTTGTATTTATGTAATATAATAGACTGTAATTTTATTTGGCTTACAGAAAATACAAATGCAACAATTTAGCATTTGCAATGTATGAATATGCAGTTATTATACCTTTATCTAAGAATTAAAAATGAATACATCATCTTTTATGTATAACTTATACTATTTGCTATTTTTTTCATAATCACAGGATGGGACTGATACCAGCTCAAACTCTACTGGTTTATCAGATGTGAGACCTCCAGCCATCAGCGATGATGACCGATTACCAAGTGGTAGAGCCCCCATCACCAGCCATCTCTTCTGTCCCCGCAGCCATCTCTTCTGTCCCCGCAGTCATCTCTTCTGTCCCCGCAGCCATCTCTTCTGTCCCCGCAGCCATCTCTTCTGTCCCCGCAGTCATCTCTTCTGTCCCGCAGCCATCTCTTCTGTCCCCAGCCATCTCTTCTGTCCCAGCAGCCTACTCTTCTGTCCCAGCAGTCATCTCTTCTGTCCCGCAGCCATCTCTTCTGTCCCCAGCCATCTCTTCTGTCCCAGTCATCTCTTCTGTCCCAGTCATCTCTTCTGTCCCCAGCCATCTCTTCTGTCCCAGTCATCTCTTCTGTCCCCAGTTCAAGAATGGCACAAAAAGGAAGAGAAAAGAAAAAGATCACTGGGTCCAAGTGCAGGTTGCTCGGTTGGAGGCTCAGTTGGAGGAACGGCGGGTGGAGCTCAACAGAAACTGTGTCAAGGCAATGATGAAAGCGACCGGTTTGGACAAACTGTTGCAGATATGCTGTGGAGGGTGCCGGAGGACCACAGAGCGCAGGAAATGCATTGTATCTGCAGTTTGCACTTTAGCTTTTTTATTTTATTTTTTTTGTATATAGTTTGCACTTTTGCTTTTTTATTTATTGTCTGTTCACACCAATTCATGCAGAATATATGGTAGTTTGCATCATTTGTGAAGTTTCTCTTTTACATCTATTTTTGATAATAATTGTAGATCATTGCACATTAATACAATGCACTGCCATGCCCATATTTGTATGTTGTTTACACTCACTTTACACTTGTATGTTGTTTACACTATTAAAAAAAAATACTGCTGTTTACAAAATTGTGTAAAGGTTAAGGCAAATAAACATTAACATATAGTTGCACATGTGTCTGTGTTTGCTCCTTTGCGTCTATTTATAATATACAATTCATTGCACCTGTTTTTTACAATTTTTTACATCAAACAATTTGTGTATATAGTTTGAACCAATTATGTTGGTTCCTGCTGTGTGCATATCTTCTGGTTAAGGTTACAGTAAATTAATCTTCTAAACTGATCTTACAGTTAATTTATTTGTATAGTTTGTTTTGCATCTATTTAATGTAAACAATTACAGACCATTGCACATTTACATGGTGCATTATCTTATACATAGTTCGACCATTTGTATGTGTAGTACAAACTTAAAAAATATCCCTCATGTCATTTATTATTCAATTTACACACCAGGTTGACCACGACACACAATGTTGTTTTCCCATGGCACAACTCCGTGTAGTGACTGAAATGTCATTTCAAACACAGTGGAACCGCTCGCGTCAACTAAGCGTTTCGGCAGTGTACTGCAGAGCAAAACAGACATACGCAGAAGTATAAATGCTCACGACTGCGTCGCCACGTGCGTAGCCTACGACGCACACACTACGCCATACACTACGCCGTACACTACGCCGCACACTTGATGCAGAAGTATAAATCGTCCTTTTAAGGTGTGAGTCTTGCCCAGTGTGTGTTGTCTTGTTTCCCTAGTCTTTGTCTCCCTCGTGTGGTCATTATGTTTTTAGATGTGGCTTCTGGCTGGTGGGAGCGGTCGGCAGGCAGGTGCAGCTGTTTCCCATCTCTAATGAACAGCAGTACAAAGACTCTAGGCTTTCTTCCACTTATGGCCAGATTGTTCTGTCTACTCAGTGGTTAGCACACTATGGCCTAGCAGCTGATCTTGTGAGCTTTTTGCCTTCAAGTCTCAATTTTTTTTAGTGTGCTTTTTCCCAGTATTCTCTGCAAATGAGCCACTTTGCCAGGACTACACCCTTTTATCGTAAATGTAGATTTAGACAAAAAAAATAATAAAAAAATTGCAACAGCTGTCACTCTGAAACAGAGTTAAATTACTTTATGTCCATATACAGCTGTGCTCATAAAATGACATACCCTGGCAGATTTTTTTTGCCCATTCTTTAGAGAATATGAATAACACAAAAAACTTTCTTTCACTCATAGTTAGTAGTTGCGTGAAGCCGTTTATTGTCAAACAATTGTGTTTTCTATTTTTAGATCATAATGACAACAGAAACTACCCAAATGACATTGATAAAAAGTTTACATACCCCAGTTCTTAATATCTTTATTACCACCTTTTAACACCAATGACATCTTGAAGTCTTTTGTCTCAGACGGTAAAGCTACCCATTCTTCTTGGCAAAACGCCTTCATGCCTGTAAATTCTATGGCTGTCTTGCATGAACTGCATGTTTGAGATCTCCCCAGAGTGGTTCAATGATATTGAGGTTAGGAGACTGAGATGGACAGTCCAGAACCTTAACTTTATGCTGCTGTAGCCTATTGTAGGTTGACTTGGACTCGTGCTTTGGATTGTTGTCATGTTTGAACATTCATCCCAAACAATTTTCCTGGCAGTTATGGCTAAAATCCTTGTTGGTCTCCATCAGCTGCTGGAGCTCGACTCAACGGTGGGCTGCAAACATATTCTTAATGGGTCACAAATTATAGTGAAAGCTGTCATGTTGGATGTTGATTATGGCAGTGGTAATAAAATATGGATACATAATAATAATAATATTAATATAAATAATACGTTTATATTTATATAGCGCCTTTCCAGAGCTCAAGGACGCTTTACAATAAACAAACAACAATACTTTAGTTGTTTTGTGAATAAAGCAGCTGAGCACCTATTCTTATTCATCAAAAATTAGTATTTCTTTTGGAATAATTAGCTGTGAATGCAAAATTCTAGAAAGAATCATGTCCCCATGCGATGTTTAGGATTTAAACCTAAGCATTCTTAAAAAAGAAAGTCCCATCATATGATGTTTTATTTAACATCAAATACTTATTTATCTATTTTTTTTCTCCTGCTCTTTAAAATGCAGCTGCAAGAAGCAAAAATGTCAAAGAAAAAACACAAAGCCTAAAATTCTTGTAAAAAAAGTTCAGTGAGCTGTCTGCCAACAGAGTTACAGTTTGGTCACAAAGATAACACCAGGACTCTAAAGGAGCTCACTGAGGGTCAACAAAGATCTAAGACTTTTTCTATGTAGAAAAAGGGTTTATTTCTCTCAAATATTGTTCACAAATCTGTGTTAGTGAGCAATTCTCCTTTGCCGAGATAATTCATCTACCTCACAGGTGTGGCATATCAAGACGCTGATTATCTTTGGCATTTGCGTCACATCTCCTTGGCATAGAGTTGATCAGGTTGTTGATTGTGGCCTGTGGAATGTTGGTCCACTCTGACAACAAACTGCAGGTCAAGAACCAGATGATGACAAGCAAGCAAATGAGCTTCTCTGAACTGACAGTTTGTGCAGAAATTCTTTGGTTATGCAAACTGATTGTTGCCGCAGCTGTCCGCGTGGCTGTTCTCAGAGGATCTTGAAAGGTGAAGATGTTGGATGTGGAGGTCCTGGGCTGGGATTGGTTACATGTGGTCTAGGGTTAAGGTTGTGAGGTCGGTTTGATGTACAGCCAAATTCTCTGAAACGCCTTTGGAGATGGTTTATGGTACAGAAATTAACATTCAATTCCTGCAGTCAGCATGCCCTCAAAATTTACGACATCTGTGGCATTGTGCTGTGTGATAAAACTGCACATTTTATAGTGGCCTTTTATTGTGGCCAGCCTAAGGCACACCTGCACAATAATCATGCTTTCTAATCACCGTCTTCCACACCTGTGAGGTGGATGGATTATGGCTAGATGAAAACAGAAGTGCTTACTAAAACAGATTTGAACAGATTTGTGAACAATATTTGAAAGAAATAGGCCTTTTGTGTAAATAGTACTAAACAGAAGTAAAAGCAATACATGTGGTCACAACTAAGTAGCCTACTAAGGGGGACAGTACTATTTCATCTGATTTCAGTTTTTCTAATGGTTTAGACTCATTTACTAAACTTGGATTAATTATGAAGTTGTTTTCAACAACTCAATGCTCTGCAGGCGTCTTGCAAGGACAAGACAAACATGCACTGGTGACAATGGCCCATTTATCAATGATGCGTGAACAATTTCCACGCAATCTTTGGGATTTATCAATCAATACATAAGCTCAAATCCCACACAAGGTCAGGAAGTGGTGTAAATATACAAAAAGTCTGCACCGAGCTGTTACTTTGAAAATATTCCATATTACACTCTCTAACAATAGTTTAATATTTTAGCTACTTTTAGAAGCATGTGCAGCACGAGCTTTCAGATGATTTTGTATGTTATTATTAATACATCTATAACACAGAAATCTGTTTATTTTGTCTTTTATCAGGGGCTGCTTTTACAACATGCACAGGAAACGCTAATGCTAAGTAATGTCACCAAAGTAAACTGTCACTTGTGGTTTATTAATGCAAAAACACCCGTGTTGTTATTAGACAACTCAGAGAAAGCCAGGCTTAGTTTAGCTCTTCATTTGTAAAGCTGGAGGTGGAGGAATACAGAGAAAATATTTATGGGAAGTATTCCCCCAGCATCAAGAAGGAAAAAAGTAAAGATACATATGTTGTTATGAAGACTGCATTTATAGCTTTTTGTATCTAAATAATGCCATTAAAACAATAAATTTAACTAATGGGCAATTTCTACAAGCTGAGTTATAAATCAGAGTTAAACATGTTTAATGTAAGTAGGCTACCAAGTGACAAATTCTATAGAGCTATCTTAGCAGCTTTCTGACGGTAATAACGGCCCTACTTCCTGACTTCACACAAGGCGGATGTGTCTTCCCTCTGCTCCTGCTATCTGCTGTGCTTTTTATGTCTCGTTTTGTCTCGTTGCGTCTCGTCTCGTACTTTTTCTCTCATTTCTTTGATTCAACTGCCTGCTGGACTCCTAAGAATCGATGAGGTGTGCTTCTGTGGACGTGAGTGACATTAAAATGATTACATCAAAGAGTCGCACAATCCGAGGAGCTGGTTCGACATCAGTTCAACGCGGACTGTGGACAATACAGAAAGGACTTTAACACCGGGAGTCAGACCTGTGAGCTACTACTAAGCTACTGCTTAGCGGATATGAACGGGTTTTCGTCCGGAGAATGGTGGATAACATCGAGAAAACGGACCGTTGGGCTGCGTTGTATTGTATTACAGTTCTGACAAGGGATTGGAAAAACATCAAGGTTACTTCACAAAATGGACGCGCGCCTTGTCCCTCTTGGAAGCCTAGCCGGCAGCTGGGTCTTATCTTATCCTCTTGAGACTTTCCGTTACCCAGCCAAGGCCACTGACTCTCACTCCAACAGACTGGCTTTTTCATCGCCCCCCCACAGAAGTCTTGGAATGTTATCCTAACACCAAGCCCAATCCAAGCGTCTGCCATGTTTACATTTGTCTGACCCTGTACCCTCTACCCCCTTGTCCCTCCTCCTCAGTTTAAGCCACATTAAAAATCCATGTGCTGTTATCCCCATGCTATGACTGCAAAAGTAGCTATGTTTGATGTTGTTGTGTTTGATGTTTAACTGCAACTGTAGTTATGTTGATGTTGTTGTGTTGATGTCGGCTATGTTTATACAATGTCCTATATCATTTTCCGGAAGATCCATCTTTGCGCCGAATGGCTGTGTTGGTGTGAAATCTACTTCATTTTCGTTGCATTGTACTTGTACATGTGTAATGACAATAAATCTATCTATCTATCTATCTATCTATCTATCTATCTATCTATCTATCTATCTATCTATCTATCTATCTATCTATCTATCTATCTATCTATCTATCTATCTATCTATCTATCTATCTATCTATCTATTAAAGAATAATAAAGATAATACAAAGTTTATTTGCTTGCTTAATAAATACATTATTAGAGACATAGCGTGATAGAGATGTAGTTTGCTGCTTAGTTGCACAGGATGTTCTTTTGCAGATAATGGCATAGTTGAGCAGCAGTGGAAAAACACCAGGTGCTGATGTGGCCTTGGATGTTGCTGGGAGGAACAGAAACGGCGCCTGTCCAGTGAGAAGACTGTTAGAATAGATTCATGCATATTCATATTGTGCCTTACATATATTGGGCAACTCAGATGACTCGTTGTCTCTCCGATGGTCAAGAGGACAACACAGATTGTGTGTTAGGGACCTGAGACCCAGAATATTCTGTATTAGCTTATTTTGTTCCTCGTCGCCTGGCTCATTTCTCTCGATTCTGAACATGCTCCAATTGTTAGACTAAAGCTTAATTAAGTATATGTAAAGTATAGGAGTCAGATAGACATAGTTTAAGTTTAGTTCTAACAATTCTTGGCGACCCCGACGTGATCGAGGGAGAAGAAGAGTCTTTGGTAGACTAGGACTTTTGTAGTCCATATTAGACTGTTTTGGTAACAGTCAAAAAGGAGTTTGGGTAACTCCAAGAGGTCTTTGGCAGACCTGGACTTTGGTAGTCCACACCGGACTGTTTTGGCAACAGTCAGATAGTAGTTTAGGTAACTCCAGACGTCTCTACGCGGACTTCTCGGACCAGGCGCACCACTTCTAAAAAGGTAAGCACAATGCCTATTACTTAAAAGTTAAAATTGTGCCATTGATGTTTCCAAATTTGGTTCTAAGAAGTACATGTAAAACAGTCTAAAGTAATGTTACAGTGTTAACTTACATAGGAAAACGGTATATTGTCTTGGGTAGACAAAGAATAAAAAGAATAATTGTGTCTTAGTTAGACAAATTGTGTGATTAGTTTTATGTGTTTTTGGACATCTTCAGAAGATAAATGACCAGGATCCACCCAAATTAAAATTAAAATCTAAAATCTATATCTATAAAGAAATAAGAAAATTTGAAAACAACAATAAACCTAATTGAGAAATAAAATTTAACAATATGGATGGAGAATTTGACAGAGAATGTGATGAGTATGGTGGTTGTCCTGGGGACACAGAAACAGCTAATCAAATGCCCTTGAAATTAACTTCCCACATGAAACAAATGTATCAAGACATAGAAGCACAAATCCTGAGCAATATTGACAAAAAAAAACAAAAAAAAAAAAACACATAAGAAAGAGAAAGAAAAGGCCAAGAAGGTCTTTACCAAATTAATGCGCAGTAAAGAAGTGAGCGATTACGGTAAGTATGATATAGAAAATCTGAGCAGACAACTAAGGATTAGAAAAAGGTAGGTTGGTTAAAGAAGAAAACAAATCAGAAAGACATTGACAAAAGTATGGATGACAGGAGTGACATGATTACCTCAGTTAATGGTAAAAGATTCCTATTAGTCATTACTGACTCCTTCACAGGGTGGCCTGAAGCTTACCCCTGTGCTAAGGAAGATGCTACATCTGTTATCAAAGCTCTGGTTACACATTACATCCCCACACATGGTTTTCCTGCATATGTGAGGTCTGACAATGGTACCCGTTTTAATGCCCACAGTTTACAAAAAGAAGAAAAAATGTTAGGTCTACAACATAAATTTGGTTGTGTTTATCATCCATAGTCCCAGGGTAGGACAGAACGGATGAATAGAACGTTAAAATAAAAACTGTCAAAGATTGTTTATCAGACAAAATTAAATTGGGTCCAAGCCCTCCCACTGGCTCTTCTGTCTGTTAGACAGACAGTTAATAAAACCACTGGTTTTGCTCCATTTGAACTAATGACTGGCAGGGTTATGCCAGGCTCATCTGGTACCATTGTCCCTCACTCACAAATCCCCATCCCTGATTTGTCTCATCATGTCTATTGGAACCAACTTCACTCACTTGCATGTAGTCTTTCTTCTCAGGTTGCCTCATCGTCGGCTGACCCTGCGGCTCCCCCACCTGACCCTCTGTGGACTCATGTTTACCTGAAGGTTCTCTCTAGGAAATGGTCTGAACCTAGATGGACTGGACCTTTTAAAGTGACTGCCAGAACTACCAAAGCTGTTCAACTCGAGTCTAAGGGCTCGAGGTGCTATCACTTCTCTCAAATCAGACCTGCTGATCCACCTTCTGCTTAACTTTAGTATACTTTTTCTTTATTTTTTCTTTATTTACATGGAAATATGTCTTTGTTTGGACTGTTTCCACAGTCCAAGAGAGGGAAGTATGTGCACAACCACCAGGTACACTAACATCTATTGAATACAGCACTTATTAGGACCATGGATCAGAAAGATAGACCGTGGCTGTATGCTCCTGATCCAACTTATATTGATAGTATTGGTGTGCCCAGGGGTGTCCCGAATGAATATAAACTGGTTGATCATGTAGCTGCCGGATGGGAGAGTTTAGCACTCTTTGTTACCCCTAACAAAAATGTTGATAGGATTAATTACATTCACTATAATGTCCAACGTTTGAGTAATCTTACCAGTGCAGGTTTTGAAGCCTTGGCAGATCAGCTCAAAGCTACATCTTTGATGACGTTCCAGAACCGTATTGCCCTTGACATGCTATTGTCTGAAAAGGGTGGTGTGTGTGCTCTTTTTGGTGAACAATGTTGTACATTTATTCCTAATAATACTTCCCCAGGTGGAAAGTTCCATGTTGCCCTGGATGGACTGAGGACATTGAATCACAAAATGAAGGAACATTCAGGTGTTGACACGTCCATGTGGGACAACTGGATGTCAACCTTTGGCAGATTGAGAAATCTAATGTCCTCTGTCTTAATCTCCATTGCTATTTTTGCAGCTTTGCTGACCCTATGTGGATGTTGTTGCATTCCATGTATTAGAGGCCTTATTCAGAGATTGATTGATAGGTCAATAACCCCTCTTAAGCCACCAGGAATGTACACTCTTGTCCCAATTCACGACCTGGAAGACCCAAATGCTGATACCATGCCAGCAGTTGTGGAGGCCATGGAGGACCAGTTCTGGCTTTAAACACAGGAAGCCATATATCCTTTTGGAAGATGGTGATTGATGTTTCTAAACGTAGTATGCTTAATTATGAAGTAGTGGGTTTCCTCTATTCTGTGTTATTATGAGTTTTGCTGTCACACGGTGTGATATGAAGGTTTACTTGTTATAATTTTTACTCTTTTTACTATTTTATCTAGATGTGCTGTGTTTATTATTTGGTGTGGCCTCTTTGAGGCCAAGAGAGGGAATGAAGAATAATAAAGATAATACAAAGTATATTTGCTTGCTTAATAAATACATTATTAAACGGCGCCTGTCCAGTGAGAAGACTGTTAGAATAGATTCATGCATATTCATATTGTGCCTTACATGTATTGGGCAACTCAGATGACTCGTTGTCTCTCCGATGGTCAAGAGGACAACACAGATTGTGTGTTAGGGACCTGAGACCCAGAATATTCTCTATTAGCTTATTTTGTTAGAATAAATTGCTTGGTGGATAATTCCTCGTCGCCTGGCTCATTTCTCTCGATTCTGAACATGCTCCAATTGTTAGACTAAAGCTTAATTAAGTATATGTAAAGTATAGGAGTCAGATAGACATAGTTTAAGTTTAGTTCTAACACTAACACACTCTATCTATCTATCTGTCTATCTATCACAGCACCAAAAGTAGCTATTTAAAATGTTTTTTTGTTTGGGATATTGGCTACTATAACGGCTATCGGCCTTTCACTTCACCCTAATATTGGTATTGGCCCCAAAAATCCATATCAGTCGGGTTCTAGTTTACACTAAGTGTTGCTGCCATGATGTTAGTCACGGGAATGGCAGCTCAGGTATCTTTACAAAATTATAAACCCCCCACCACCACCTCTCAACCTAAATTGAATCAAATTTGTTACTTTTGGGCAACTTATATGATCACTCCTATGCTGTTTTACTGTTTCAGTGGTTCCAGATAGCCCCATGACCCTAAACAGTGTCAATCACTGCGGAAACCTGAGCAGATTTGGTGGGATACGTGGCCTTTAATTTTATAGTTTCAAGATTCTGTAAAACCCAAAATGCCCTTGATTTGACCTTCACTGGTAGATCATAAATCCATCTTAACAGATTAGGGTCAAATTTTTTTTTTCAAATGTCATCAAATTTTAGGCTAAAAGAATGCCGTGTATGTAGCAGGCGTGTTTGTGCTGAACAACTTACAAAACTACTGCATTGTGTTTTGTGTAGATATATGAACTGAGACACACATTGGGGTTTGCTTGAAATAGAGTTAAACGTGACTGGGCCCTTTTACCTAAAGAACTTACCAAGCCTTTTAATCTTAAGGGCTTCTGAACTATGGACTCAATGAGTCGGTTGACTTTGTTACTGACTCTACATACCCTAGTTGTTCCACATTAACCTCTGGGTTAGCCTGAGTCAATATTTCAGGAGTGGTTTGTTCGCGGTTTGAGTCGGTCTGTGGCAAGGTCAACCGTGGGTCAACGTTAGGAGACAACTGAGTTTGAGGTGATTACGAGTCATTTTCTTCAGGCAGACTAGATGAATCGCCTGATCCATTGGGTGAACCAGTTCATGTTTTCACTGTTCTTCACATTCAGTCTTTGGTGTACACTGACTCGACTGTTCTGTCTGAGACACGCTGTCTATTTGATCCACTTGACTACAAGAGCGCTCTGAGCCAACCATTACCCAGGAGTTAGTTCGATTCATACTTCTCAGAGTCAGGCATGTATAACTCCCCCTCAGCATCACTTGCATCAATTACTGGCAGAAAACTGATGTCTAAAAACAAATTCCTGTGCACAACTTTTGTGGCACTCCCTGGATCCCCCAATTTGTAAGTGTGGTTATGTGGGTTCCTGTTTTTTATTGTGTACACTGTCGGGCTCCATTTGTCTGCCAATTTTTTCTTTAATCTTTCACCCTTGTTTGCAATTAGGTCATGGTCTCCAATGTAAGTGGCTTTAATCTTTTTGTTTTAACCCTCTGCCTGTTTGTCTTGTTATTTGATACCGTGCTTTTGAGCAATCCTGGCTGCCTCATGAAGAAAAGACATGCATGTTTTAACGTAGCTTTTGTGATCTACCACCACTGGATTATTTAACACTTGTTTGAACAATACATCAACGGGGAGCCTTGGAATTCTTCCAAACATTAGTCGAAAAGGAGTTGTTTCATGCCCTGTCAAGTTGTAAGCGAATGTCAAAGTTTGTATTTGCTGAGGCCACTTTTGTTGCTGTTTCAGGGGCATGTTCCCCAGTGTGCAATTGAATCTCTCCGTCCCACCATGTCTCATTGGGTGATAAGCTGTTGTGTGAGATTTGGACACACTGGACATCCTGAAGAGCTCTGCAATGAGTTCGCTTTCAAAGTGTAGGGAGATATAGTCTCATTAATTAATAATTAATACGAATATTAATTATGAAAATTAATAATTAATATTTTGTTTATCAAAATATTAATTTCTTCGGCACCACCCTAGTTTTAATAGTTCTAAGGAAACTGGTCAGTATGGTCTCATTAATCTTGAAGGAAATGAATTCTCACTCGTTTTCGACACAAATCTAAATTAAACAATGAAACAAGAATGTCTTTATGGGGTTTTATTAAAGATTATGCAAGGTTAAAATATGAATAATAACAGGGGAAAGGACACAAGGGAATAATTAGGGGCAAATGATGAGATTAATTAACACAAACAATGATTGACATAGAACAAGGTTTTACTTGTTAGAACCTTTGGTGGAGTAAAGTGAGTTTAATCATTGTTTTATGCGATTTACTCGGAGTGCTTACGGAGGGAAAAGGGGAAGGTTAAACGGCTTAGCTAAAAGGTAACTATTGACGGTTATTTGAAGATCGTAAGGGGAGAGAGATGCTGTTGGACTTAATCACAATACACAGGGTTTATAACGCCAACTTTTGTGTCATGTGCTCGACTCACTCTTTATCCGGTGATTTGGTACCAGCGGTGCGGGCCCAAACAGTTCCAAAGAGATTCTTCAGATCCCTGGGTTCGCTGCTGGTTTCCGGCAACAGAAGGCAGCACGTGTCCACGCTTTGAACTGGCTTCAGGCAGCGCCTTAGCAACAAAGCGGCGTTCTGTGATTGTCCTTGAGGGTAAAGTAGACTTTACCAGCAGTTGAGATTTAAGTCTTTAAACGGAAGAATCACTGAATGGCTGAAAGAGTTGTCTTTCCTGGATTCAACGAGGACAAGCTTTCCTTAGGAAACTAGTCTCTAGTTGTAAAACTACAAAAATTTACTTCCGTGGGAATTACGTAGTTCCGTGGAAGGTTTTCAAAACAAAAATCAATGCGTTGCGTCTTTAAAAACATGAAAAGTCACTTTAACACAGACTGTGTTACTTGAATTTAAGCTTAAAAGTTACGGCGATAAATGCAAAAACTTAGTGTCACGGGGATCAGGACTCGGCACAGTTGGCCGTGGCCTCCGTGCCGGCTCCCCCGCCTCACGGATTCGCAGAGAGGAGACAGGTGTGCGGGGCGCCGGCGAAGCAAGCCCAGCTGAGCCGAGTGAACAATCAAGAGGGAATAAGAAGCACGCAGCCTGCTCCTCGGCCAGATCGTAACATTGACTACAGTTAGTAATACGTCTCGCGTTCGTAGAGTTTGGATTTATGTATGTACTTACCTGTTTCCTTTGTTCACCGCAGATCCTTCCCGTCCTACCTCCAGTCCGGTTCTCGCCTCCTCGGTCATCCCTGAGCCTCGCCGGTCCTTCAGCTCACGCTCCAGCTCAACCCGGTCCGGACCCTGCTACCTCGTTATCCCGAAGAAACCGACAGTTATAAGTTGATCATTTAAATAAACTTGTTTTTGTGAACTGTACGTGTGTGCCTGCGTTTGGGTTATCCGACCGAACATAACAGTACGATCTGGCCAGAATGAACCCAGCAGAGCCACACACCCTGCCACAGACGGTCGCAGCT
The DNA here is from genome assembly GCA_024349245.1 of Neodontobutis hainanensis. Lineage (NCBI taxonomy): Eukaryota > Metazoa > Chordata > Actinopteri > Gobiiformes > Odontobutidae > Neodontobutis > Neodontobutis hainanensis. Next base: position 2,038,199 of record JALDNG010000098.1, read on the forward strand.
CAGACCGCGCTTCTGGAACAGCATGACGCTACTCTCCGGGCTCTCATGGACCACATGAAGGAGTTTTCCCGCAACCTATCGGGGCTGAGCGACAGGATGGCGGCCCTCAACACACCACCGTCTACTGGCGCTCCCAACCTCTCGCGCAGACTACGGAGGCACCGCCTCCGGGTACAGAGAGGGGTATGTACCACCGCCGGCACCGTATAGTGGAGATCTGGGGTCATGCAGGGCGTTTTAACACAGTGCTCCCTAGTTTTTGAACAACAGTCACAGACTTACAAGAGTGAACGTTCAAGAATCGCCTTTTAATAGGCTGTTTGAGGGGCAGGCATTAGACTGGGCCTCGGCTGTTTGGGAGAGACAGGAAGCTGTATGTTTCTCCTACGCTGCCTTCATCACGGAGATGAGAATGATCTTTGATCATCCGGTTCGAGGAGAGGAGGCTACTAAAAGACTGTTTTCAATTCGACAGGGTAATCGCAGTGTGGCGGAATTCGCGATCGAGTTTCGATCACTAGCCGCGAGAGCGGGTGGAACGAGGAGGCTCTTCGTGGAGCATTTTTGAATGCCATTTCCGAGGAACTTAAGGGCGAGATGGCGGCACGGATCCACCAGAGAGCCTAAATGAACTCATTACGGGGTCATCAGGATTGATAACCGCCTACGGGAGCGACAGAGGAGAAGGCCGACCTACAGGCATCACAGAGGTCAGCTACAAGTCCACGGCCGGGAATCACCGCGCCTCAAGGGGGTTTTTCCCAGCCCAAACGAGAGAACCGCGGGGTGGCGGACGAGACTGAGGGAGGCCTAACCAGCGGTTATCCGGATCCACCGAGTAGGCCACTGCAACCAGCCGCACCTGAACCCATGCAAGTGGGCCGAACTCATCTGACTGAGGAGGAGAGACTACGCCGAGTCAGTACTGGGAGCTGCCTCTACTGCGGGCGGTTAGGACATTTCCGGGCCGTGTCCTCTCCGTCCGGGAAAAGGGGGGGCTCGGCAGTAATGGGAGAGGTACTGCTGAGCCAAGTCCATTCATCTCCCAAGCCTGTGAGAATGGAGGGAACGATTATTTTAACAGATCGGACCCGATCTTTTGAGGTTATGATTGATTCAGGAGCGGATGAAAGCCTTTTAGACCGGGGAGTGGCTAAGAGGTTGGGCATCCGGACTGTGCCGTTGGAGGTGCCGTTGGAAGTTAAGGCTTTGAACGGAGAGGTGCTGACCCAGATCAGAGAACAGACGATTCCCGTAACCTTCCTCCTGTCGGGTAATCATAAAGAAACTATTAGTTTTACATTTTTGAGTGTGTGCACACTCCTATTGTATTGGGTCTACCTTGGCTAAGACAACATAACCCCCACATAGACTGGGCAACATACCAAGTGGTGTCATGGAGTAACTTTTGCCATTTATCTTGCCTGCAGTCTGCTTTGCCCCTGTTTCCTCTAGATCCAACCCGGTACCTGAACCTACGGATCTGTCTTCGGTTCCGTCCATCTACCACGACCTGTCGGCGGTGTTTTGTAAGCATCAGGCTTTGTCGCCCACCTCACCGACCCTATGACTGCGCCATCGACCTCCTTCCAGGTGCTCCTCTCCCCACAGCCGTCTCTACACCATCTCGAGACCAGAGAACGAGGCGATGGAAAAATACATCCAGGAGTCCTTGGCAGCCGGGATAATACAACCCTCGTCCTCTCCGGTAGGTGCGGGTTTTTCTTTGTGGACAAGAAGGACAAATCATTGAGACCATGCATAGATTACCGGGGCTAAACAAGATCACCATAAAGAACAAATACCCACTCCCGTTGATCAGCTCTGTTTTCACTCTCGGGATCCAGGATTTTCACTAAACTAGACCTCCGTAACGCATACCATTTGGTGCGTATTAGGGAGGATGAGTGGAAGACCGCTTTTAACACTCCTTTGGGCCATTTCGAGTATCTGGTGATGCCGTTCGACTCACGAATGCCCCTGCGGTTTTCCAGAACCTAGTTAACGATGTTTTACGGGACATGATTGGACGGTTTGTTTTTGTTTATTTGGATGATATCTTGATTTTTCTAAAGACTTGGAGGAACACCAGAGGCACGTCCGGAGTACTACAGAGACTATTAGAGAATAAGCTGTTTGTGAAGGCCGAGAAATGTGAGTTCCACGCACCGTCCGTTACCTTCCTCGGCTACATTATCGCGCAGGGACAGATCCAAATGGACCCGGAGAAGGTTACGGCGGTAAGGGAGTGGCCGGTTCCGTCCAGCCGCAAGGAGGTTCAGCGATTTTTGGGTTTTGCTAATTTCTACAGGAGATTTATCCGAACTTCAGTAGACTGGCAACGCCTTTGACGGCTCTTACGTCCACTGCGCGACCTTTTGTCTGGACTCCGGAGGCAGAAGGAGCATTCAAGGACCTGAAGCAGCGGTTTACGTCGGCCCCTGTACTCATACAGCCAGATCCTGAACTGCAGTTTGTGGTGGAGGTCGACGCCGGAGACGGAGTAGGAGCAGTTCTTTCCCAGCGCTCTTCCACTGACCAGAAGCTCCACCCCTGCGCCTACTACTCACGTAAGCTCTCGGCAGCAGAGCGGAACTACGATGTGGGGAACAGAGAGCTCCTGGCGGTCAAGTTGGCCTTAGAGGAGTGGCGTCATTGGCTGGAGGGGGCCATTCAACCGTTTGTGGTCTGGTCCGACCATAGAACCTGACCTACATACAGACAGCAAAGAGACTGAACTCTCGGCAGGCAAGGTGGGCATTGTTTTTTGACCGTTTTAATTTTGTGCTTACTTATCGCCCAGGTTCCAGGAACATCAAACCAGATGCACTATCCAGAGTTTTTTCCACGGAGCAGTCGGCGCCTGAGGAGGAGCACATCCTGCCCCAGTCGCGCATTCTGGCAACCCTCACCTGGGAAATAGAAGATCGAGTCCGGGTGGCTCAACGTCTGCACCCCGATCCGGGGACAGGGCCGGCTAACGCTATGTTTGTACCAGATCCTGTCAGGTCGGAGGTGTTACACTGGGCCCATGGGACCCGACTCACGTGCCATCCAGGGATGGGTCGCACCCTGGCTGTCCTACGCAGCAAATTTTGGTGGCCCACCATGGACAGAGACACTAAGGACTACATCGCAGCTTGTCCAGTTTGTTCCCAGAATAAGGCCCTCCATCGACCCCAGCAGGACTGTTACAGCCACTACCTATTCCCAGCCGGCCGTGGTCTCATGTGGCTTTGGACTTCGTTCGGGACTCCCGCCATCGAACGGACATACGGTGGTGCTGACGATCGTTGATCGCTTCTCCAAAACAGCTCACTTTGTGCCGTTGACCAAGCTTCCATCCGCCAGGAGACCGCAGATCTCCTGGTGAAGCATCTGTTCGGCTACGGGATTCCTCGGGACATTGTGTCAGACAGAGGTCCACAGTTCACCTCCCAGGTTTGGAAGGCATTTTGCACGGCGTTAGAGATCAAGGTTAGTCTCTCCTCTGGGTATCATCCACAGACAAACGGACAGACGGAAAGGGCGAACCAACAGATGGAGGTGGCCCTGAGGTGCACCTCATCTGCCAATCCGGCAAGTTGGAGTGCTCAGCTGCCATGGGTAGAATATGCCCACAACACGTTGGTGAACACCTCCTGGGTATGTCTCCTTCCAATGCTGTTATGGTTACCAACCCCTTTATTTTCTGACCAGGAACAAGAGCTGGCAGTTCCGTCCATTCAGGATCACTTGAGACGGTGCCATCAGGTCTGGAGAAGGGCCCGATCAGCTCTGGTGCGGGCCTCGGCTCAATCGCAAGTCCAAGCCAACCGACACCGCACCGCCCCTAGATACTCTCCGGGTCAGAAGGTCTGGCTGTCATCCAGGGACTTGCCGTTACGGGTGGAAGCTACAAAATTGGCACCACGGTTCATCGGCCCGCTCGAAATAGAGAAGGTCATCAACCCGGCGGCAGTTCGACTCAAGCTCCTCGGTCCCTTAGGATTCACCCTACCTTCCACGTGTCCAGGATCAAGCCGGTCAGCTCCAGTCCATTGAGTCCCCTGTCCTCCCCGCCGCCGCCCAGGATGATTGGACGATCACCCAGCTTGCACGGTGCGGCGGATTATGGATGTACGGCGCCGGGTCGAGGCCTTCAGTTTTTAGTGGATTGGGAGGGTTATGGGCCGGAGGAACGCTGTTGGGTGCCACGGAGAAACATTCTGGATCCATCCCTGATCCGAGAATTTTTCTCGCCATCCGGAGAAACGGGATAGGCCGCCAGGTGGCGTCCATAGAGGGGGTACTGTCACGGGGATCAGGACTCGGCACAGTTGGCCGTGGCCTCCGTGCCGGGCTCCCCGCCCCTACGGATTCGCAGAGAGGAGACAGGTGTGCGGGAGCGCCCGGCAAGCCCAGCTGAGCCGAGTGAACAATCAAGAGGAATAAGAAGCACCGCAGCCTGCTCCTCGACGCCAGATCGTAACATTGACTACAGTTAGTAATCGTCTCGCGTTCGTAGAGTTTGGATTTATGTATGTACTTACCTGTTTCCTTTGTTCACCGCAGATCCTTCCCGTCCTACCTCCAGTCCGGTTCTCGCCCCTCCTCGGTCATCCCTGAGCCTCGCCGGTCCTTCAGCTCGTCACGCTCCAGCTCAACCCGGTCCGGACCCTGCTACCCCTCGTTATCCCCGAAGAAACCGACAGTTATAAGTTGATCATTTAAATAAACTTGTTTTTGTGAACTGTACGTGTGTGCCTGCGTTTGGGTTATCCGACCGGAACATAACACTTAGTAAAAGTAGACAAGAGTGTGCAAAGCGTTGCGGAAAGAGAAGAGTACAAGAGAGCGATTTCCGGGCTGCAGGGCCTTTAGTAATCGATGCGAAGAGGGCGTGTTTACACACGTTTGGGGAAAAAGGGGTGTTCACTGAAAGTTTGGTATTTGGAGATAAACTTCTCTTCGTTCCACTAAAATAAAGGATTTTAAACACATTTACAATCATATTGTTTCTGCATTGTATCATACTTGCATAGGGAATATCTTTATCTTTAATGTCTTTGAAGACCAAACACATATTACATTATTTGTAGTTTAACTGAAAACAATGTAACAATTTGTTTTATTGTATAATACGTTGGAGCCTGTTAAGGAAAAATGGTGAGGTTTGCATATTTACGAACAATCTTTAATACACTTTTTAAATGTTGCAAAGTACTTTGACTGTAGTTCCGATGCAGCGTTGTTTCTCTGCTTGTCCAGCAGAGCGCATTGTTCGATCAATTTTAGAATCCTGAACAAAGAGGCACAGTCCGTGGGCGATTATTAAGACAGTCACATCGTAACTGTATATCAAAGGATTGCCGTGTCAAGAGGCGCCACAAAGTCTGGTTTGCCAAGAGACAGCAACTACATCGTCCTTTGAAGTGTTTTGAAAAGAAAGTCGTTAATTCAGTTCACTTCTCCATGAACTCTCTTACCATAACATACTAACATTTGGTAAGAATTAACACAGGGTAGTTAATTAAATCTTCTTGTCTTCTCCTCAGTCTGAATAAACAAAAGGGAAGAGTCTTTAAAAGTTCATAGGTGTAAATTCTTTACAACTCTGAAAGGTGTTCCTGGTACTGAGAGACATCACTACAAAAGTATGCACCTTGATCTGAGTGAATGCGCTCAGGAACACACAGAATACATGATCCCATAACTTTTTGGCCACTTGTTTAGCTGTTTGATTTGGGCAGGGAAAAGCATGAGCAAGCTTTGTAAAATGATCCATAGCTACAAGGGCATCTACCAAATGCTGTTTACTGTCCTCTGCACTCCAAAAGTCAAAAACACACTAGTCCATAGGTGCAGGAGTGCCAATACATTCTAGGGGAGCACAAGTAGATGGATCAGAAGTCTTTGCTAAAATGCACCTCTGAAAGCAATTCACATAGTCTTTTATGTCAATGTCCATTTTTGTCCAGAAAAACATTTGTCTAGCAAGATGCATTGTTCTTGCCTGTCCTTGGTGTCCTATAATGTCATGAATGGCATACAGGGCTTTTTCTTTTAGGCTTTTGGGAAGAACAAACTGATGTATTTTGTGTTTGCTAATCTGATCTTTCGTGATTCTGTAAAGAACTTGATTTTGTAACTTAAGTCTCTCAAACTGCTTTAATAGGACCATGGCTTTCAGATCAAATATAGCTCTCTCTTGTCTAGATGGACATTTTTTAGGACTGACAAAAGGCACAAGTGCTGAAATAGGTCATTTTCCTGACTGTGTTGCAGCTCTGCCAGTGTGAAAACAGGGAGTGGGTCTTGTCCCGGGGACATGTCCTGAATGGCCTGAACAAACTCTGGGTGTGAGAGCACAACACAGTTTAAAAGGCTGTGTTTGTTTAAGTCACCAAAGGTTCGCTGAAGCAAGTTCCTAGTTTGTGAATCTTGTTCACCGACAATTGCAATAAACCTTTTCTGATTCTGATTCTAATTCTGAAAAACACTAAGCATAATTCTCTTAAAAGATGCGGGGCTGTTACAGAGTCCTTGCGACATACGGTTATATTCGTATGGTCCCATAGGAGTCGTGACCGCTGTGTATTTTTTGTCTTCCTCTGCCATTGGGATGTTATAAAATCCGGATGTCAAATCCATTGTGCTAAAATAGGCATTCCCACCTAAAGCAGCCAGGCAGTTAGATTGATGCAGAAGAGGATGTGCGTCTTTAAATGTCCTGGTATTTAACCACAAGAAATCAGTACAAAATCTCAAACTCCTATCCTTTTTCCAAACAAGTACTCGCTAACTGATTTTCTTCAGTTTTCTTCCTCCATTTCAGATAGCACACTGCAGTTTTTGGTAATGCACAGGTGGAATGTGCCGGTAGGGCAAAAAGAATGGACTCTCATCTGTAAGTCTAATAGGTGTACAAATTTTTTAGCCTCACCGCAATCTAGGCGGTGTTTTGAAAAAATGTCATTATATTTCTCAAGCAAAGACACTAGCTTTTTTCTGCTGCTTTGACTTGCATGGCACTGGTCAATGTCAATATCAGAAAGCCCCACACGATTCAGTTTTTCTTTTAAATCTAAGGGGCAACTGTCACAGATGTCTTGTTCCGTGTGTTTTTTTAAATTGACAGGACCCTTGAGATCTCAAACTCCTCTACAGCAACACAGGCAGATATGTGTGCAAGCTTAGCATTTTTCTTTAGGGTAATGGGTGTTAGGATTTTATAATAAGAAACCATTTTTATAACTGGTTTGTATGAAATTTGCACTCTCTGCATGATACACTGCACCATAGATTAGTACACTAAATACCTCATCTGTTTAAACCAGTTAGAACCAGTTGGTCACCGCTTGCTGGACACATAGTAGATAGTGATACTGTGGCAAAACCATTGTGTGCAATGTTGTTCTTTATGTGCAAATTTGCATTTGTTTAAAGTGCTGTGTGCTAGACAAGTGCAAAGTGCATTTCCAAAGTGACCAGTGCCCTTCAGTCCGCTATTCCCCATTACATTTCTGTAACAAACAGTCTGTTTGTTACAACCGACATATGCACAAAGTGTATGGAAGAAAAGGTACGCTGTTCCACTGTATCTGGGAATGTAGGAAAATAAAGTTATTCTGGACAGAGGTCAAACTAATGATAAAAGAGATCATTTCAAAAGATTTAAGACTGGAGCCTGCACTCTTTAATTTAGGCTTATATCCCAAGTACACAAGTATTTACAAAAATGTGAGCAGCTATTTATTGACATGTGCCTTTTACAGGCAAAACAACTGATAGTCCTTAACTGAAAAAAAACAATGAATATTGGACAATGGGTCAAGCAGATGCTGGCAGCTTTACCACTGGAGCGAATAACATATTTGTTGAGAGGGAAAAGAGACTTATTTGAAAACATCTGGGGACTTTTTGTAACTTATGTGGAGTAACTTATGTGGAAGGTATGGACTTATCTGAAGATGAAGAAGACCTTCTCCATGTGTAGTGTATGAAAATTGTAATATATACTCATGCCTCTGAATACTTACATTTGGTAATGTATGTTAAAAGGTACAGAATGATGTCTGAGAGGGTGTGTTGAATATGATTGTTACTGTTTGTTTGAAAGTAAAATAAATTAAAGCCGCAAAGCAGCGATAAAGGCCCTCGCCTCCTTGCGACGGGGCACAGATGTACTCGGGGATTGCATTTCGTGCTTTACACCGTAAACTTCACAACAATGTCAAATAACCGGGCTTGCGCCGCTGCTTGAATCTTCTTCTGGCTGGAACCTGCTTCATCGTCTAGGGCCTGTGCTACTGCTGGAGCCTGCTTCATCACCTTGTATTTAGAGTTAAAGGTCTCCACATTCCCTGGTTTTCCTGGGATCTGTCTGAACTTTTGGAAATAATAGATTATGCTTGGGCTAATGCGAGAAAAACAAAGTACTGGCTGGAGATTTGCAATGACTCAGAAAGCGCTGCACCCGCCTGTTAAAAAGTAAAAATGTAAATATTAGTTGTCAAAAAAATAACAAGTTTACAAGTTCCAAAAGATTCTGAGGAGTTTTCCAAGACTCTAGTCTTGGCTCTGGAGGAGCGTCCTCTAAAGGAAGGATCCTGGCATTTGGTAAATGGCATTTATTTCCCAAAGAAATGGCTGCCTCTTTACAGGCTCTTACAACCACAGCCACAAATGTATCAAAAAACAAACTGATAACTTTGTTGGCACTCGTGTCTAGATAATACTTACTAAATATAAGGTCGTTTAAATTAAAACACATTGGGTTTAATCTTTTGATGCGAGGGCTGCGATTTAGTTGGTCGCGCCTTTCACCCCACATGGCGGACTTTCTGTTGAGTTTAGGGTGTGGCTGTCATAGACTTTTCTGTTTGCCCTGAGGTGTCCTATGGATGTACCAAGTTTCATTTTTCTACGTTGGAAAAAATTACTTTCACTTTCCATAGGCCGAATGTATTTTCATTTTCCAGGGGTCGCCACTGAGTCATTTTTTTAACTATTTTTCAAATACTTCAAATACATACATTTTCGTCAGGCTTGAGTTTAGTGGCCAATAAAATGTACTTTTGCACACATTTACTGGGTCAAAATTGATGATAATTTTGCAGAATAATTTAAAATTAAAAATATATAAATTGAGCAAAAACAACAAGAAAAGGCGCTGTCTATTTTGCACACGTGTGTTTAGCTCATTTTGCCTAAGTTTGGTGTTTGTGAAATGAAGCAGCTATTTTCTGTCAATTTTTAAAAGTGAGGTGTATTCTAAGGCGGTTCACATTTTCAATTCAAAATGGCTGCCTTCTCGTGTGATGGGGTGTGGTCCCCATTGGCTTTTATGTTCATAAGCCCATGCTGGATGTGTGAACCAAGTTTCATTTGCCTAAGACATTCCCTTTCCATTGACTTTTTCCACATATTTGCGCCGTTGCTGTGGCAACACATTTATAGATAGGGGATGGTTGTCATTGGCTTTTATGTCATGACATAACAGATATGTGTGTACCAAATTTCATGTCTCTATGACATACTAAATTCTTGGGTCCCATTATAAGTTTGTAGGGGGCGCTAGAGAGCCATTTCTAAAGCAAACCCTTTTATTTACATATCTTTGTGTTCAGGTCATGAATGTGCACAAACGCCTTTTTGGGTCCAACTTGATCCAAGAAGGCGTTTGAGAGTTAACGGATAATTTATTACCACAAAAATGGCCGCCTCGTTACAGGCTTGCCACACCCACACCCGATAAGATATCAAAAACAAAATGACAACTTTTGTTGGCACAAGTGTCTAGATGATACTCACCAAAATTGGGGCCATTTAGACAAAAACACAATGAGTTGAATCTTTTGGCGTAAGGGGTGCAATTTAGGTGGCGCGCTTTCACCCCACATGGCGGACTTCCTGTTGAGTTTAGGCTGTGGCTGTCATAGACTTTTCTGTTTGCCCTGAGGTGTTCTATGGATCTACCATGTTTTGTATTTCTACATTGGAAAAAATGTACTTTCACTTTCCATAGGCCCAATGTATTTTGACTTTTCTAGGGGTCGCCACTGAGTCATTTTTCATATTTTTTTCGGGACTTCAAATACATTTTTTGCCGATCTTGAACTTTGGGCCAAATAAAAATGACTTTTCGCGCATGTTCACTGGGTCAAATTGAGGATCATTTTGCAGAAAAAAAAATAATCCGAGCAAAACAATAGGCCCTCCCGGCTATCACCGGCTCGAGCCTAAAAATAACTCGCAAAAACAATAGGCCCTCCCGGTTATCACCGGCTCGGGCCTAAATAAACATATTGTTGGAAAAAAAAATTGGAAAATAGAGGTGTGCATGGTACTACTGGGACGGTACTTTGAATTTAAAGTGGATTGAAGTGATTAGGTCACATGACCTGAAAGTTATTGAAAAAATAAACATATCTTTGTACATAAGAATTTATATAAATTTAAAATAAAGACAAACATGGAAAAAAGAGGTGTGCATGATTCCACTAGGCTAGTACAATTAATTTAAAGTGGATTGAAGTGACTAGATCACATGACCTGAAAGCTATTGAAAAAATAAACATATCTTTGTAGATAAGAATTTATATAAAATTAAAATAAAGACAAACATGGAAAAAAGGAGGTGTGCATGGTACTACTAGGCTATTACTATTAATTTAAAATGGATTGAAGTGACTAGGTCACATGACCTGAAAGCTATTGAAAGAATAAACATATCTTTGTTAATAAAAAATTTTATAAAATAAAAAAAGACAAAAATGTAAAAAAAGAGGTTTGCATAATACTACTAGCATTTTACTATTAATTTAAAGTGGATTGAAGTGACCAGGTCACATGACCTGAAAGCTATTGAAAAAAATCTTGTTATTCTATATTTAAAATTAATTATAAAATCCAAAAAAACATAACAGTAAAAAAAAAGAGGTGTGCGTGGTGCCACTAGATTAGATCTATTATTTTAAATTCGTTTGGAGAAAATACATTTGTTTATCTTTCTTTATGAAGCTATTGAATTTATTGTGATTGTCATTTATTGACGGTCCCAAAGCGTTAATGCTCCGAGCTAAGAGCGGAGTTTACTGCAACCATGACACAGTAGTCGGACTACAGACAACATAACCTCCCGGTGAAAGTGTGGAGTCGAATATCCAACGTCCAACTTCAATCTAACTAACAGCGGTAAAGTGAGCCGGGTTATGGTTAGGCCAGCATATATGTTGCATAAAAAAAGATATTTTAAAACTAACATTAGATTACCATGGCGCACAATAGTTAGAAAACCCATATAGATTAAAAGTGTATAGCTACGAAGTTTTAAAAACTACACTAGCATGATGCTTGAAGATTTGGATATTAAATTACGGGTTAGGTTTGCATATGAACGCTCAGCGCACAATAGTTAAAAACCATTATGGATTAAAAGAGTATAGCTAGGAAGTTTTAAAAACTAGACTAGCATGATGCTTGAAGATTTGGTAACTAAATTACAGATTAGGTTAGCATGTGTGTTGCATAGCTAAGACGTTATATTATACGTTATACATTACTAGATTAGCTTAGCTCACAATAGCTAAAAATTCCGTGTTAAACGTATATTGTTTTATGCAAAAATGCATTTAAAATAACTTGAAAACCCATAAAAACAAGAAAGATATTATTCGCTAGCATCTAAATCCCACTGAAGGCCGCATTCCAGGATGGCGGACGCGAACAAAGAGAACAAAGGAAAAGCGAAGCACTGCCCCACCCAGTAGACAGCATGGGTTGGGCTGTACAAAACTTAAAAACACTAAAACAACTGATGTAATTTGTCAATCAAAAGATTATTAATAAAATGTATGATACTGAATAAAGGAAAACTGTGTTCTTGGTAGACCTGGGAATTCACTACTAATAAAAGCCCAGTAACAATAATTTTCGAAATTATTAACTGTTGGATTAACGAATGCTAAAGTAGAAGTAGTTTCAACCCTTTAAAGAATGACTAAATAAATAAATAAATGACCGACTAAATAAAATTAAATAAATGACCGACTAAATAAAATGAAATAAATGAATGACTAAATAAATAAATGAATTAATGAATTAATGAATAAATAAATAACTGAATGAATGAATGAATAAATAAATAAAATAATATTTGAGGATCTTAATCATATGACACTAAGATTTTAGAACCAACTTTTCAGGCAGGACCTGAGTTGTATCTGGATGCAGATGAAGGCAAAGTAGCCATTTTGGAAGGGATGAAATCTATCATTTCCCCCGACACTCAAACTGGTAAAACAAACACACCCACTCAAACATTTCCTCCACATCACAAACAGTGTCTCCATACATTGAAGTTAGAATTGAATATATAATATAATATTAATTAATTTGAATAACTCATTTTTATCTGAAATGCAAGCTCCTGTGATATGAATTTTGGGGGGTGAACTTGAATGTGTGTTTTTAAACCTACAGAAAATAAAAAGGTAAAAAAAAGAATTCAAGGAGATGTTGAGCGAGAAGGACACTATTGACATCAAGACTCAGGTAGCAGGTAAAACAGACTTAACAGACGCAAATTCAACATTCATGGAGTCAGATGATAACATATGATAATCAGAGTGTATATACCAAACTGTGTACTTCCGAACTGACTCACTAGGACTTGTAAAAACTGTTAAATGTACCTCCCAATAATCAGACCAATTCCAGAAAACAGGAGAACAGAGTGACCACTGTAGACATTTCAAGAACTACAGACATTTCTGTGGATTTCAAAATTAATAAATTGACTGTTGCCAGATTTTCGTCTGCTGGTACTGTGGGGAAGGACTCTATACAATTAGTTACCCCCAATTGATCAGGAAGATGTGTTTTGGTGTCTATTGTTTCTCCTGTACAAGTATTTCCATGTGTGGATAACCTACAGACGTCCACATTCAGAAGAGAAACATCCCGGATGAGTGTAAATTAGCTGATGAAATAACAAGAGGATTTGAAAATATACCACTAATTAGTGCCATTTTCCCCATTACACCAAATAAAAATGTAAATCATATTAACCTAGTCCATTATAATGTACAAGGACTGTATAACTTCTGTCTCACTGCTGGCTGGACTCTGTCTGAAAGATTTGCCTCCTCTCTTTCTTTTTGTAGTTCCGAGCTCTGTGTTTGTGGAAGGCACGCACCACCTTGCTCTCACTCTCACTGCAGCTGCTTGCTGTTGGCGCTGCCAAGTCACGTGATGGTAGGGTAACAAAACACAGCAGAGCAGGGAGGTGTGACCAATATGTGTGACGTGTGAAAGGAGCTGCATAAGAGAAAGTCTTATATACAAGCTCATTTTAAATATTATATTTCATGCAAATAAATAATCATTGGTTTAAAAAAAGCCCTTAATATCGATATATTGACTTTTGGATCTTTTTGATACAACCCCTATATCGAAAGTATCTATATTAATGATCGATCCGCCCACCCATACCAGCCGGTGCCTCAGCGCCTGCTTTGGCATAGTGTTGTTGCAATGAGGGTAACATCTTTACTGCCCACACATCCCCTCTCCCAACGCGGGCCAGCTAGTTTAACGGCTGGGTATTCTGCTAGGGAGAAGAGTTAGCTTTTTGATTGGACTTGGCATTGGAACTCTTCTTCTGCTCTGCGCTTTTCTCACTGCTCCTCCTGTCATCTGCTTCAGTGTGCTTTTGTATCGTGTTGTCTCGTCATATCGTTTTCCTTTTGAATCTACTGCTTGCTGGGCTACTAAGAAACTGGAAATGGATCTAATTAGCTGGTCTTTGAGCGCGATTGACACAATTTTTTCAACTAAGAAGGAGGGTCCGGGAGAACCCATTTGCTCTAGCGGGACCTCAGCGGCAGGCTATACACAGGACGCCTGGAAAAACTGTCAGGTTCTGTGTTTAGAAGTTCTGTCCATGGAGGACATTGAGGACGTATTTATTTTCGGATTCATGGTAATAGGGTTCCTGCTTATGGGTCTTGGGGTTGCCTTAAACTATAGCAAAATTTGTAAGACAGCTGCTTTCAAAGCTACCCAGCCGCTGCTAAAATTAAGCAGTACTTCTGTGATGTGAGTGACAAGCTGTAGGGTTTACAGCAGAGTGCTGCACAGTCTGAGTAGCTGAACCGTGTCATCTCAGCCCGGGCTGTGTACACGGAGAAAAGAGTGGATATGATCGACAATCAGACCTGCGAGCTGCTACGCAGAATTATGGGTCTGAACACAAACCTGGATGAAACATCAAAGTTACGTCACTTAAGACTGAACTGTCTGAGATCGATACTGTGTGCACAACAGTAGATTGCTGGTCGGCTGTGAACAAGGCATTTCTGGGCAACACTGTTCACTGGCTAAACAAAACTGATGTCTAAGAGACACTCTGCTGTTCTGGCATGCCGACGGATTAAAGGAGCACATACACATGATGTGTTGGCAAAATTATTGTCAGATGTAAACAAAGAATTCAAAATTCACAATAAGGCTGCATGTACAGTAACAGATAATGCTTCAAATTTTGTCAAGGCGTTCAACTGTTTTGGGATGGATGTTGTTTCTATTGATACTGAAATGCCAGAGACAGTGGTCCACTTTGATGAAACTGAAAGTGAAGATGACAATGAACCAGAGTCCGGCTTTGCTGCCGCCAGTGAGAGCTCAGATGAAGATGACCAGATGGAGCCTGAGCCTCTCTTAGGTCTGGATCATCCGTCTCTTCCCCTCATATAAGGTGCATGGCTCACACCTTGAATCTAGTGGCCAAAGATACGGAAAAGGTAACTCAAAAACGTTACAAAAGAATGTCGAGGGCTGTTTTTGGAAAAGCATCTGCTCTGTGGAACCTGGTTAAGCGAAGTACAAAGGCTTCTGATGTTGTGGAGGAAAAGCTTGGGATTGGCTTTGTTGTGCCAAATGACACAAGATGGAATTCAGTATTTCTTGCCATGGAGCGACTGTCTCGCATAGCAACACTAACTACCAAGGAAGTTAACGTGGCTGAGGTCACCCCTCAAAATGATGCCACTCCCCTAGTACATGACGAGCTGATTTTGCACACTGTGAGTGATGAGTTTGGCTTTCGCCGATTCTCTCCAGAGGAAGTCAACCTCATACACAAGTTTGTGGATGTAATGAGGCCTTTAACACTTGCACTAAACATCCTCCAAGCAGAGAAGAACATCTTTCTTGGCTACCTGGCTCCAACCATTGTGCAACTGCAATGTCATATGAATGACATGTTGGATGAGAGCATGAAGCCCAGTGCAGCAGAGGGTCTCATTACATGCCAACCCCTCATAAAGAGTATCTTGGAGTCACTGAGCACTAGGCTTGCAGGTCTTCTGGAGAAGAGGGACAACATACTCTCCGCTATGCTGGTGCCAAGATTCAAGCTAGACTGGGTCCAAGATGAGGAGAAACGTATGCAGTACAGATTGATGCTGAAAAGAGAATTTCAAACCCTAATCTCTGATGACTCAGCTGCAAGAGACTCAGGTCAAGCCCAGTCCAGAGGTGCAAGTGACAAGATAGATTCTGCAGCATCATTCTTCAGATTTAACTAAAAACCTCAGGTTTTCCAAAAATCTGAAGTGGACACCTATTTGGATGCCCCAACCACAGATGGGTTTGATGAATACATGCAGTTTTCAAACCTCAGAAAGCTGTTCATAAAACACAACACTGCCCTGCCCTCAAGCGATCCAGTAGAGAGGCTCTTCAGCATTGATGGTCTAATATTCAGGTAGGAATAAACTGTGATTATATTACAATTATTATTCTTTGGTAGTAAGTACAGTAAATGCCCAGCCTCAATCATGGTTCTTGGTGGTGATATTATTCTAGTTCTGTTTTTCAATATAAATATTTGGTCAAATTATTTCAGTGATTGCCCCTGTTCAGATTACTGTTCCCATTTTTAGCCATAATATTCATGATGTTAAAATTTCTTGTTATCTCATTCAGACCCAGGGGAAACCGGCTGGGGGAAGCCAACTTTGAGAAGCAGCTGATCTTAAATGCCAACAAAAATATTTGAAGGTATATTAAATATTGTTATGATCTGTTTATTGGGCTATAGAAGTACAATGTATTGCCAATGGAGATGACTATATTGATGTGCAGAGGTGAGGTGTATAAAAAATAACAGAGCATATCTTGTTTTTACAGGAAGCAAAAAAGAGCTGATCTTCATTCAGATAAGGGATATTCGGGCTGGACAGAAAATAAAACTGTCCTTGGCCCTGCACACTTTTCAATAATAATAATAATTATTATTATTATTGATATTTAGTTATGTATTTGGACTGTAACCAGTGGCAGATATTCATTCAGTTAAGGTATTTTCACTCACTGGACAGAAAGTTTAAATGTTTAAATGTTTTGCACCTTGAATATTGCACTTTCGAGTTCAACCTTAATTTCCTACCTCAGCCTGGTTCCTACCTCGGTTTGTGTTAGTAGAATGGTTTTGAGGGTTTTACTATTCATGTAACTTGTTTGTTGAACCTGCCTGGTATATTTTTCCAGGATTCCAATATTCTGTTTTAGCATGTGGACAATGGAAATTATTAAAAATGAAAAACATTTGCACCTTAATGATTACAGTCCTGTTTTTCTTTTAATAAATCCTCATTAAAAAAGACCATTCAAGCAGCACGCTTTTCCTCATGTTTTTGAGAATGTACTGTAGGGTTGAAAGCTGCAGCTGCTACTAGTGTAGACTGAATAGACAGCAACAAAGAAAAGCATTAAAGCCACAATGGGGAAATGCTGTCCCCTCAATGCTAATGTAAACCCTGGTTGGATAAGGATTCAATATTGGATATGAAGATGAAATCTGACACATAGCTTCATTGTTAAAACTGATAAAAATAATTGCTGTCTGTGATTCTACTGTATATGGGCTGTGGCAATACTTTGGAAAAATAATAGCTCGCAGCAACATATGGAAAAAAAGAACTAAGAAATAGTTCATTTTTGGAACTGTGAACTTAGTTCAAAATTTGGAAGTTTGAACTATGAACTGAACTAGTTAATTTTAAAATGTGTGAACTGAACTTTGAACTAGTTCTTGTAGAAAGTGAACTTTCCCAACACTGGCCATGGGACTCTCACAACAGTTCTGTTAAACACCTTAAGGCCTCCTACCACTCCTACACATCCCGTCTGCCAATGGACATCTGTCTGACTCTTTACTCTAAAGTCCTGTGGGCGAAAATGCCTTGTTGATGCTAGAGGTCAGAAGAGAATGGGCCGACTGATTCAAGCTGATAGAAGAGCAACTTTGACTGACATAACCACTTGTTACAACCGAGATATGCAGCAAAGCATTTGTGAAGCCACAACACGCACAATCTTGAGGCGAATGGGCTAAAACAGCAGAAGACCCCACCCGGTACCACTCATACAAATAAGAAAAAGAGGGAGAGGGAGATCCAGAGGCTACAATATGCACAAGCTCACCAAAATTGGACAGGTGGTGTGGGGGATGTTTTCTTGGCACACTTTAGGCCCCTTAGTGCCAATTGGGCATCATTTAAATGCCACGGCCTACCTGAGCATTGTTTCTGACCATGTCCATCCCTTTATGACCCCCATGTACCCATCCTCTGATGGCTGCTTCCAGCAGGAGAATGCACCATGTCCAAAAGCTTTAATCATTTCAAACTGGTTTCTTGAACATGACAATGAGTTCACTGAACTAAAAAGGCCCCCACAGTCACCAGATCTCAACCCAATAGAGCATCTTTGGGATGTGGTGGAACGGGAGCTTTGTGCCCTGGATGTGCATCCCACAAATCTCCATCAACTGCAAGAGGCTATCCTATTAATATGGGCCAACATTTCTAAAGAATGCTTTCAGCACCTTGTTGAATCAATGCCACATAGAATTAAGGCAGTTCTGAAGGTGAAAGGGGGTCAAACACAGTATTAGTATGGTGTTCCTAATAATCCTTTAGGTGAGTGTACTTCCTGCGGCAGCTGAGGAAAGCCAAGCTGCCAGTGCAGATGATGGTGCAATTCTACACGGCCATCATTGAGTCCATCCTTACCTCCTCCATCACCGTGTGGAACGCTGGAGCCACAGCCAGGGACAGAAAAAGACTACAGCACATTGTGCGCTCTGCAGAGAAGGTGATCAGCTGCAGCCTTCCATCTCTCCAGGACCTGTACGTCTTCAGGGACTCGGGGACTCGGAGGTTAGATCACAGCCGAGACTACGGTCCATTCGGACCAGAACCTCCCGCCATGAGAACAGTTTATTTCCCTCTGCCATTGGACTCATTAACACTTCATAACACTTGTCACTTTAACACTTCATAACACTTGTCACTTTACAGCACATAATATCAAGAACTACCATTGCACTGCAAATTTTGCTCCATATCCGACAAACTGTTAATTGTGTGTATAGCTAGTCTGTATATTTTATTTATCTTGTATTTTATTTTGTATTTTTATGCATGTACTCCATGTTAAACCTTATCGCCGAAGCTAGTTTCTAGTTTGTGAATCTTGTTCACTGACAATGGCAATAAACGTTTTTCTAATTCTGATTCAGCAGATCCCTAAAAAAACACCAGACATCTCGGTCCAGAAAAGAACCCTCAAGCTCCCAGGACTCTGGTAGAGGACCTGAGCTTGAAGGATAGGACCACCCGTGGAGGGATAAGGCCACAGTTTTATATATATATATATATATACATACAGTGGGGCAAAAAAGTAACAACTCAAAGACTCGGGAGATGAACGTCTCCTTTCTGTTTCCGGTATGGCAATGCGCTTGCACGGGTCCACACAAAAGTGAACGACTCACTCTCTGTGATGATTCGTTGTTCCCGAGTCATTTTAAAGACTCGTTCAAAAAGAACGAATTGTTCAAAAAGAACGAATCGTTCATGAACGGCTCATCACTAGACAGAAGCTGGAGTTAGCCGTGAAATAAACTAGGAAGACAGGGGAAGAGTCATGTCTTTCTTAAAGGAACATCAGGGGCTCAAAAACAAAAAGAAGATTAAAGAGAGAAAGGCAAATGAGGGCAAGCAGTAGCTCACTCGATTTTTTTTAAAGAAAGGTGAACTCCAAATGCATCATCGAGCATTGACATGGTTTAACATAACGTAAATATCTACACGAGGTAGAATAGCATACATTTATGTTCATACTCTATTTGAATAATATACCAATACTTTAAAGTATCACACCCTACAAATAACGGAGTGAGAAGCAGACTGAGGCGGGGCTGTGAGCTCAACACACTGCCACCTCTTCTGCTACACCCCAGAGTCAGAAGTTTACATATAAACACTGTATATTTCCCTCCATTGTCAAAATATAAAACCCGGAAACCAGTGGTGGAATGTAACAAAGTATTTGTACTTCGTTACTGTACTTAAGTAAATTTTTACGTATCTATACTTTACTTAAGTAAAAAAAATAATGCATATTTATACTTTTACTCAAGTAGATTTTTCAGCAATTATCTGTACTTTGTACTCCACTACATTTTGAAAATGCGTGTCGTTACATCCTTCCGAATCTTGCATAAAAAAAATTGAAGTTTTGGCGTTGCTAGCCAATGCACGTTGAAACAGATCGGAGATCTGATTGGTCAGAGAACTCACGCGCTCAGCGAGCGTTTTGAAACAACACAAGCAGAACTGATGTAAATCGAAGAAAAGGACACGGTGGATACCAAATATCAAACATGGACGAAGAGCCAACAACGTCGACTGAGCTTGAGCTTGTTCCCTGCAGCTCTGATTCTCAGAGACATCCCTGGCCTTATTTAATCAAGTTATTGACTCCTGGCGTTTTCAATGTGTAAACTGCCTACCTCAACGTGAAGAACTGTTGGCGTTTAAAAACTCCCCTTCAAATTTGAAGAAACATATAGAGGTAAGACATGCAATGCTAGTTATTAATATTTAAGTTACAAACTTGCTATGACATTAAGCTATGACTGTTATAGAAAAACGGATGTCAACATAACAAAAATATCACACCAGTATAATATTTGTTTGACGTAAGTTGGTGGTACCCTAACAGGGCAACTTCTTTAGCTGGTTATTAGCACAGCAGGGACGATAGCTTGCTAGTACGTTACATTTTTGGAGACGAGCAAACTACTGCTATATCTGTACATTCGTAGTTGGCTAAAATAGCTGTTTGTTTTGACTCAATGAAAATTCAGCTTTGCATCACGAAATAAATGATAATTTAAAGTATAATAAATTGAAAACCAATTATTTTAAATTGTAATAATATATCACAATATTACATTTTTCTGTATTGTTGATCAAATAAATGCAGGCTTGATGAGTAGAAGAAACTTCTTTCAAAAACATTAAAAATAGTAATGTGTCCAAATTTTGACCTGTACTGTGTGTGTATATATATTATTTACTTAGCAATTTAGCAATTTAGCAATTTAGCGAAAGTATATGCGAATATCAAACCAATTTTACCCGTGTGATATGCTTGGTTGTAAGTGTCAGTAGTGTGTACTTTTGAGTTTTTTACTGCTCTTAATAGATTATTAAAAATAAAAATAAATTGTATGTCATAATTGGCTGTGCCCAATTATTATTTAATGAGTAATAAGTAAATAACCAGATTTTTACAGTGTCAGTATTGCACAACAACTCTTTCCAGTACACAATAGATATTGTTTGTGATTGTTACAATTGAACAGCCCAGACATTGATACATCTGATTGTACTTTTACTTAAAAAAATACTTTAAAGTAAATTTAAAAGTATGTACTTATGACTTTTACTTAAGTAAGATGTTGATGTAGTAATTATACTTTTACTTAAGTATATATTTTGCAGGGTAGTTGTACTTTTACTTAAGTACTAAACTTAAGTACTTCCTCCACCACTGGCGGAAACACAGATCGTTAGCGCCTATTTTATGCATTGCTATGCAAATTAAGTATAGGATTGTTCTCAGTCTAATGCACATCTTAATGATTGAATTTTTTTTTTTTTTAATGTAATCCAAAGACTGAATGTCTAGACTGAGCGGTTAGTGTACCTTGTGATTCTAGTCTGCATTTATTTTTAAGATTAACAATGTCCCAGGATAGACTGAACAGCCTTGCCATACTCTCTGTAGAAAGTCAGATGGCCAAAAAATTGGACTTTAAAGATCTGATCAGCAAATTTGCACATGCAAAAACAATAGACGAAAGACAATAGGCAATTATTTAGTTTGTGTTTATTAATGTTCAGACCAAAGTTTTTTCTCATTTGGTTTGGTCATTGTTCAGAACTGCTTTACAGTGTATTTGATTTAGTCCAGGTTTAAACCTGCTAGACCTTTTGTTGTACTTTTGACAGTAAAACAAAAATAAATTAATCAAAGTGTGACTTATTTTGTTTACATTTTAAGTGTTTTTATGATAAAAATGCAATACCCCACCCATTGGTATCACTATGGTATTTGGTACAGGGGCCCTGCAAGATGGTTTGTACCCAGGGTCCAAAATTTGGTGCTACGCCGCTGCCGGCCCAGGCCTAATAACATATGCAAGCAGATACAAATGTACCTCCTGGCTATTGCCAGCTCGGGTAAAATAATAATATATAAATAACTGTAAATAACCCCACCAGATACAACTGTCCCTGGCTCGGTCATAATAATAATAATATAGATCCTGTCAAATTACAATAGTCCTTCCCGGGCCCTGGCTTAGGCCTAATGATAATGGGAATCGGACAGCCAAGTACAATGTATTAAAAAGTGCTAAAACTATGCTGCCACTGGTAGAGTGCAAAACTAAGGGTGATAATCTGAAGGAAGACAATCCATCCATCCATTCATCCATCTTCTACCGCTTATCCGGGGCTGGGTTGCGGGGGCAGCAGTCTAAGCAGAGACACCCAGACTTCCCGCTCCCCAGACACTTCCTCCAGCTCCGAGGCGTTCTAGGCCAGCCGAGAGACATAGTCCCTCCAGCGTGTCCTAGGTCTTCCCCGGGCTCTCCTCCCGGTGGAACATGCCCGAAACACCTCCCTAGGAAGGCGTCCAGGAGGCATCCGAAACAGATGCCCGGGCCACCTCAGCTGGCTCCTCTCGATGTGGAGGAGCAGCGGGTCTACTTTGAGCTCCTCCCGAGTGACCGAGTTCCTCACCTTATCTCTAAGGAAGCGCCCCGCCACTCTGCGGTGAAAGCTCATTTCAGCCGCTTGTATTCAGGATCTTGTTCTTACGGTCATGACCCAAAGCTCATGACCATAGGTGAGAGTAGGAACATAGATCGACTGGTAAATCGAGAGCTTTGCCTTCTTCACCACGACAGACCGGTACATCGACCGCATTACTGAAGAAGCTGCATCGATCCGTCTGTCAATCTCACGTTCCCTCCTTCCCTCACTTGAGAACAAGACCCCAAGATACTTGAACTCCTCCACCAACCTGAAGGGGACAAGCCACCCTTTTCCGACTGAGAACCATGGTCTCAGACTTGGAGGTGCTGATCCTCATCCCAGCCGCTTCACACTCGGCTGCAAACCGTCCCAGTGCACACTGAATGGAGCCAACAGGACAACATCATCTGCAAAAAGCAGAAACGAGATTCTGTGGTCCCCAAACCAGACTCCCTCCGGCCCCTGGCTGCGCCTAGAAATCCTGTCCATAAAAATAATGAACAGGACCGGTGACAAAGGGCAGCCCTGCCGGAGTCCAACATGCACTGGGAACAGGTCTGACTTACTGCCGGCAATGCGAACCAAGCTCCTGCTCCGGTCGTACAGGGACCCCATACTCCTAGAGCACCCCCCACAGGGCGCCACGAAAGACACAGTCGAATGCCTTCTCCAGATCCACAAAACACATGTGGACTGGTTGGGCAAACTCCCATAAACCCTCCAGCACCCTGGAGAGGGTATAGAGCTGGTCCAGTGTTCCACGACCGGGACGAAAACCGCATTGTTCCTCCTGAATCTGAGGTTCAACTATCGGCCGCATTCTCCTCTCCAGTACCCTGGCACTGAATTTCCCGGGGAGGCTGAGGAGGGGGATCCCTCTGTAGTTGGAACACATCCTCCGGTCCCCCTTCTTAAAAAGAGGGACCACCACCCCGGTCTGCCAGTCCAGAGGTACTGTCCCCAACCGCCACGCGATGTTGTAGAGGCGTGTCAACAAAGACAGCCCTACAACATCCAGAGACTTGAGGTACTCAGGGCGTATCTCATCCACCCCCGGTGCCTTGCCAACGAGGAGCTTCCCAACTACCTCGATGACTTCAGCCCAGGTGATAGACGAGTCCACCTCTGAGCCCTCGGCCTCTGCTTCCTCAGTGGAAGACGTGTTGGTGGGGTTGAGGAGATCCTCGAAGTATTCCTTCCACCGTCCAACAATATCCCCAATTGATGTCAGCAGATTCCCACCTCCACTGTAAACAGTGTTGGCAGGGCACTGCTTCCCCCTCCTGAGGCGCCCGACGGTTTACCAGAATTTCTTCGAGGCCAACCGATAGTCCTTTTCCATGGCCTCACCGAACTCCTCCTCTGAAGGAAGACAAAACAATTATTTTTATTAAATTAAACAAAAGAGGCACCAAACCCAACACATGGTCAGCAAACTCCCACAAACACAAAATATAGCCTGGGATGATCTAAAGAAGTTGAAAACCTGCAGGGACAGCACGAGTAGTCGTTTAATATACAGACAGACACCAGATGGTATATAAAATGTGTTAAAATTTTCTACACACTTAAAAACACAGCTTTTTGGATGTGTTGATGGAGTGTGGTCAAGGCTACAGGTGGACACTGCAGCCCTGTGTTGGACTGACGGCTTCACTCAGCCAATAGGCTCTGAGCTCGTCAGTCAACAACTCAAGTCAAATGTCAAAGCATTTATAGAAGTTCTCAAGGCTCCGCTTTAGTCCTTTTACAAACCCTGTTGTACATTTGATTGTGACTGTGAGGATGTAAATGTCAGTAATAAATGTAAAATTTGATTTTATATAGTTCCAGATATGTAATGTTTTATGGTTTTATCAGTTTGATTTAGGATTAATGCCTTATTATAATGATAAGTGTGTCATGGAGGCCCAAGATGCTCCAGGCCTGTCCCAAGGAAAGACAACCTCTGACAACAGTCATTATCATAATTTATATAGGCTACGCCTTACACTAAATGTGTGCTGTGTTTTTGGAGCTATTTTTGAAAAGTAATGCATTCTTCTTTATAACAAGTTGAGAAAAGTGGATGCATGTTGTTGCATAGTGAGCAAAGGACTGAACATTTTTATTTTTAAGTACATTAGGCATTGGGTTTATGCTCTGAAATTCAAGAAAAGAATCTCTCCAAAAAAGGAAGAGCTGTGCAGTTATTTTAGAAAATACATTAGTTTGGTTGAAATGCTAAAAGGTTCTATATGGGTCACGACACAATAAGTAGATAAAGGATTAGGTTGAGGACGGAATGAGTCCCTTCATCGCAGTTCTGCGGATGGCCGTTACAAAGGCTGTTTTATTTTGAAGGTAAATCTCGGAAGTGGGGCATTTCCAGAAGGCTCTTAACGGCGCTGAGTGGTAACGTTAACAAGGGAAAGCTGCGGCAGTCGTTACGAAGCGGACGGGACTGAGAGGAGACGGCACCAATGACCCTTTCCGCGGTGGAGTGAAGAATGGGCCCCAGGCCATGGCTCGATTCAGCAGCAGAGGTGCGAACGGCGGGGAGTCACGGGTGGACGCCTCCGCGGACCGCAGCGATGCGCGGGACCTGGCCGACCCCCGGGAACTGTCAGTGGAAGAGGTGCTGAAGTCCTATGAACAGCCCATAAATGAGGAGCAGGCGTGGGCCGTGTGCTACCAGAGCTGCAGGGGGCGCCGGCTGCCCCGGCCGGCCGGCCCACCCCGGATCAGCCTGGTCATCGAGCTGTCCTGCATCCTGCTGCACCGGGACGGAACCGTGACGCTGCGGTACCAGCCCCAACACAACGGTAGGCTGTCCGAGTCCTCCTCTAAATAGACTTGCTGGATTTCACAGTAACGATATGGATGTGTGGCTGTGGAGATTCTCAGTCATCTAGGTCATCTTGAAGAAAGAGTTAAAGCAAAAACTGAATCCAGATGCTTTTGCTTTAACCTTTTCTTCTGGCTGGTATTGTTACTGCTTAAGCTAGGCCGACCATTATTTTATAGTGTGTCAATAAGAACATCTGAATTCTGTGGTAGAAGGATGACTTATGGCAGGTAAACATAAATTAACAGAAGACTGCTTCAACAGAGCCGTATATTTTCAATACCCTAACTAGTTTTGCAGTATTAAAAAGTGCTAAAACTATGCTGCCATTTTTTTGTCTATCCTAAGTATTATAATCTGAAGAAAAAGAGGATAGGGCAAAGAGGAGTGCTGTACACATGAGAGAAAACAAAACCTCCCAAAGTAAGAAAGTAGTGCTAGAAGGCTAAACAAAAACATGTGGAACCCTTTTACAGAACCATCATCAATGTCAAGAGCCCCTGCCTCTGCCCTCTGTAGAGCAGGGTCCTTGTAAACACAGAGGGGAAAAACTGCACTGAGAACACATGGAGTCCAAGACTAATGAGCCTTTGTTTCCAAACCATTGTGGTATTCTGTCTGCTGACCCGGACAAGAATGACAGTTGGCACAAAAAGGGTTAGTGGCCCAAACTCATCAACTTTTATAGCCATGTGATACCCACTGTAGAGCAGGCCCCCTTCAATCTTTTTAAGTACTCCAGGATTGTGGGGAGTGTTGCAGTTTGCGAAGCACCACCCAGTGACTGAGTAGAAAAAGTGATTTACACCAGCGTACGCGTAGTTGTTTTACGCACGTATACTTAAGCGTCAATTTACACCAAGGAAGTTAGGGTCGCTGCTGCAACGCGTTGCTTGTGGCTCTTGCTCCTCTGGTTTGCTGACTTCATTATAGTTTTCTGGATATTGTTGCTTCTTCAAACATGTTAACTATGAAATTATCAAGTAATTTATCACAGATTATGTTTGTTGTTACTGAGGCATCTTGTAGCAACTGTTGGTATTTAGGCTACTCACTATCTAAACCCATCTAAATCCAGTGGCGGACTTAGCAAATTTGGGGCCCTAGGCAACCTTTGAAAGGGGCCCCTCCCGCCTCTCCTTTTATTAAACCATTATTAAATAATTAAATTTTATCAGAATTAATTCGAGGTGCACGTGGCAGAGTGGTTAGCATTCCTGCCTTACAGCAAGAAGGTCGTGAGTTCAAAACCCGGCCGGCTCAAACATTCTCGGCTGACTCCGGTCTTTCTGTGAGGAGTCTGCATGTCCTCCACGTGTTACTGTGGGTTCTCTCCGGGTACTCCGACTTCCTTCCACCGTCCAAAGACATGCATGTACAGGTTAATTGGCAACTCTAAAGTGTCCCTAGTGAATGAATGTGAGAGTGAATGGTTGTCTGTCAATGTTTGTCTCTATATGTTAGCCCTGCGACTAACTGGCCACTGTCCAGGGTGTACCCCGCCTCAGGCCCAAAGCTGCTGGGATAGGCTCCAGTCACCCGCGACCCCTAACGGGACAAAGCGGTAGAAAATGAATGAATAGAATTAATTCTCATTCATTTTATCTTTCCTTGCAATGTCTTTGTTTACCCAACAGATGGCGCACTCCAAAGACAATGACCTTTGTTTGGGTGTGATTCACAATATTAAGTCAATAGATTAACTGGTTAGTGATGAAGCTGTCAGTGGCTTACAACCATATTGCTTATATTTGACCCCATTTAAATTATGAAATCAGAAACTTGGCTACACTCTGTCGTATATTTTTTCACAGGAAATAGACTGCTCAGATCACAGATATGAACATCATGGAGTTTTATTAGGCACTCGAAGGAGGTTACTATACTTGAAGAGGATAGAGCCCCCATTCCAGAAGCTGTAAAAAGAGAAAGCGTAATATATCCAAATTGTATTTCTGTTTATCTAAATGTATTTTCCATTGTTATTTAAACATCTAAACCTGAAGTAAAAAGTGAGTAAGTCAGCAAAATAATCAGATTTATGTGAGTGTGTGTGTGTGTGTGTGTGTGTGTGTGTGTGTGTGTGTGTGTGTGAGAGTGAGAGAGAAATGTATGGATAAAGATGAGCGGAGACTTGGATTGGGATTTAGAGATGTGTCATGCTGTTTGTGTGGTGAAATAATAAAGATTGATATCTCACCAGTCTTCAGTGTGCAGATAGACTAATGCATCTGTTAAATAAAAAAAAGAAAAAAACATTCTTAATAACAAAGAAAATGCACTTACTATCTATACTGTACACAAAACAAAATTAAATTACTTTTGATTGTACGGTAGGACTTCCGAGATGCAAGAACTAGTTTCACTGCAAGGAGAACCACATAAGATAACAGCAGGTTAATTGCAAATGTTTGAGAATTATAAAGTTTGCAGTGTAGTGTGCAATCTTCTCACTTTTATTTCCTGTTCTCTTGGTTTCCTAATTCTGTCAATCCTGTTATGGCTCTTTCACTGGAATTTTGATGCACCTTCTTCTGTCCCTCTTCCTCTTCTGATTGTTTCTTAAATTCTTATGCTCTTTTTGTTCCTACATATTCCTGTTTTTTCTGCCTTGGTTGTCTAATTGCTATTACTTCTCTCTTTATTTAGCTTTTTTTCACTTCTGTTTGGTTGTTTATCACAACTCAGATCATACTAAAAGGTAACCTTGCGGGCTTTGGCCTCAGCAAATTTTTTCAATTACTGCGTCCATGGGCAGTGTTTTCCTGACCTCATGTTCAACGGTGATTAGAGCAAGGGCAGACAGCCTGTCCTGTGACATGGTGGATCTCAAGTATGTCTTAAGTCTTTTCAGTACAGAGAAGCTTCTCTCGCCTAAAGCTACAGTCACAGGGAGCGTGAGTAGAAGTCTTAGAGCTATGCTTAAATTTGGATAGATGTCAAGCACATTTTGCTGATATATATAATTAAGCATCTCCAGGGGTGATGAGATGTTTGAGGGAAATGACTTGACTGCTCCTATTATTTCCATTTTTAAATCTTGTGCTTCAATGTCATTGGTTTTCTGTTCCAGTCTCTGGCAGCATTCCTCCAATTTTCCTTCCTGAACTGTGCTTCTCAATAACTCACTGGAGTAAAGAAATCCATACAGGTCAAAAAAGTTCTGCAGGTGTGCAAATCTCTCTCTTAATGTGACAAGAGCTGTATCAACTAGATAGAAAAAACTCTCGTCTGAAGAGCTCCTCTGTAGTGGAGAGTGTCTCCTCTCTTCCCTCATAACCAAACTGCCTCTTTTTTTCTGCCTCACCTCAGGCCAGCTCATCTCCACCTCAAGACGTTCAGCTATTTCCCTGGCATCAGTCTTTGCTGCATTAAATCCACTCTCTCTGAACTGTTCAAGAAAATCTGACACTGACAAGATCTCTCTCCTTACAGTCTCGATTGATACAGTGGGGCTCTGCAAGATCTTACTGACTCTGTTTACGTGATACAACACATTATACCAAACAACCGTACTCACCAAAGACCATTTTGTCACATCTTTGTGGATGCTTTCAGCACTTGAGCTACACTCTGCATCTTTCTTCTCCTTTGCGCATTCCTTGAGTGCAATTAAGGCATTCGCAATTTCTGGCAGTTGGTATCGCACAGCCTTCACAGCCTCTACACGACATTCCCATCGTGTTGTGGACAAAGCCTTGATAGAGAACCCTTTCACATGCTGCTGGAAAATCGCCCAACGGTGAACAGAGGAACTGAACAGAGTGTATAGCCTTTGCAATAAGCCAAAGAAGTTTAGGGAAATTACAGAAGACTTGGAAGCATCACCAACCACAAGATTTAGGGTGTGGCTGCCACATGGAACACACAGTGCTTTGCTGTTCATTTCTAGGACTCTCTTCTGGACTCCATGTTTTTTTCCCTGCATGTTAGATCTGTTGTCATAAGATTGACCCCGGAGATCAGAGATGTCTACACATAATTTTTCCATATGTCCTAAAAAAAGGTCAAGTAGGCCTTTACCAGTAGTGTCCTCCGCAATGAGAAATCCCACAAAATGTTCATGGATTGAAACACCTTTTGAAAGCTCACAATTTACAATGTGCAATGCCACTTAGAGCTGCTCAACGTGGCTAACATCTGAAGTGCAGTCCATGATGACTGCATAGTATTTTGCCCTTAGTATAGTGCATAGTATTTTACATTACTTTTTACTTTTTACATTACTTTTTACTTTCTTTTAACTGGATTTTTATGTTTTTACTTATTTTTACTTTTTAAACAACACGTTGGACCTGCTGAGCGACTGGAGTCTTAGTATCTATTTTTCAACATGTCTGGGATAAAAACAACTACTACAAACTCTTTCTGCCAACATTGTTGGAAATATCAACAGGAGATCTGTGTGCTACAAACAAAGATTTTTGCTTTGGAATCTGAAAGAGGACTTCATGAGACAATCCCGATCACACAATGTGGTAAGACTGTGAATTTAAACTTGGAAGATACAGTGTCATTCCCAAAACTGAGCAAAGCAAAGGGATTTAAACAAAATGACGCCACCTGCATAAACTTGCAGGAACTGCTGGACCTACAGTTGTTCAGAAGAGACACATTAATGATAACACCAGGACACAGTTTATGGAGGCAATCAGGTTTGAAAATGCCTCATCAGGTCAAGTTGATGATTTGTTGAATTGTTATACTTCAGGTGTTTTAAATGTTATGGACACCATTGCTCCTGTTAAGGTTAAAGTAATGAGGAAGAGGCAGAAGGCTTCGTGGAGCAATGCTCCTTCTGTCAGGGCACAGAAAAGGGAATGCCAAAAAGACGAAAGAAAATGGCGTAAATTGAAACTTTTAATTCATTATGAGGTATACAAAGAAAATCTGCATGTTTTCAATCAAACTTTTCAAAAAGCAAGAGAAATATTCTTCTCAGAGCTCATCAACAACAGCAATAACAACTCACCTGTTCTGTTTGCTACAGTGAACAGATTAACAAACCCTCCAGCTCCATTTTTCTCCAGAATTAGTTTTCACTACTAAATGCAATAAATTTGCATTGTTTTTTAACAACAAGGTTCAAGGCATTAAACATGCGATACAGTCCAAAGGGCAAACAACAAAACTGCAGCCACATAGGAGACCTTTGGTTGAGTTTATACATTTTACACCCATTATTGACAGAACAATTGAAAAAACTGTCTCCAGCCTGAGTTCATCCACCTGCTGCCTCGATGTTTTACCCACTAGATTTCTAAAATCAGTACTAAGCAGTTTGTTACCACAACTCACTAATATAGTCAATAATTCCTTACAGTCTGGAACATTTCCAAGGGCCTTAAAAACTGCTGTCATTAAGCCTCTCTTAAAGAAGAGCTGTCTTGATGCTGCAGTGCTCAATAACTATAGGCTCCTATCAAACCTGCCATTTTTAGGGAAAGTCATCAAAAAAGTTGTATATCAGCAACTTAATGACTTTCTATTACTTAACAACTGCTTTGATCCTTTTCAGTCAGGATTTAGGCCCCATCACAGACTGAGACTGCACTTATCAAAGTCACAAATGACATCCGTCTGAACACTGACACATTAAAAGTCTCTGTCTTAGTTCTGTTGGACTTGAGTGCTGCATTTGATACAGTGGACCATGAAATCCTGTCACAAAGATTAGAGGAATGGATAGGTATCTCTGGAACTGCTCTTAAATGGTTTCAGTCCTATCTTGAAGACAGGAAGAACTTTGTTTCAGTTGGAAACTGTGTATCAGTCCAAATGGCCCTGACATGTGGGGTTCCACAGGGGTCTATCTTGGACCTCTATTATTCAGTCTTTACATGCTTCCTTTAGGCCAGTTAATACACAGCTGTGGCGTATCCTACCATAATTATGCAGATGACACTCAGATTTACATTTCACTCACAGCAGGTGAAAATGGACCAATCCATTCACTGTGTCACTGCATTGAACAGATTGATGTGTGGATGCAGTATAATTTTCTCCAACTGAACAGAAACAAGACTGAACTAATCATCTTTGGGCCACAGAAACAAAGAGAAAGTGTCAGTCACCTCGAGTCTCTTTCTCTAAAATCTAAAAACCAGGTTAGAAATCTAGGGGTCATCATGGACTCAGACTTAAATTTCCAGAGTCACATTAATTCAATTACATCATCTGCATTTATCACCTTAAAAACATTTCCAGAGTCAAAGGAATAATGTCTCAACCAGACTTAGAGAAACTTATTCATGCTTTTATCTCCAGCAGGTTAGATTACTGTAACGGCCTGCTCACTGGTCTCTCAAAACGAGGGTTAAGACAGCTGCAGTTTTTTCAGAACGCTGCTGCTCGGGTTCTAACTAACACCAGGAAGTACAACCACATCAGTCCAGTTTTAAAATTTCTGCACTGGCTTCTGTTGCTCAGAGAATAGACTTTAAAACAGCACTGCTGGTTTACAAGTCTCTTAATGGTTTAGCACCAGAATATATTTCTGAAATGCTAGTAGCTTATGAACCTCCTCGGACTCTGAGAACATCTGGGACAGGACTTCTGCTCGTGCCCAGAGTTAGAACTAAACATACTGAAGCAGCGTTTAAGTTTCATGCAAAAACCTGGAACAATCTCCCAGATGAAATAAAACAAGCCTCAGCTTTAACAATGTTCAAGGAGGTTAAAAACCTTTCTTTTAGCTCCGCCTACACTACAACTTAAAGTGCTTTTTATCTGCACTCTTCTTTTATAATGTTTTTAATTTTTCTTATGTTTCTAAATTTGAATCTTGTAAATTGTTTTTTATTTATGTAAAGCACTTTGAGTTACCCAGTGTATGAATTGTGCTATATAAATAAAATTGCCTTGCCTTGCCTTCTGCCACCATTTAGGCTACATAAATGACTGACAATGATTAATATCTGGCTAAATATCTGTAAAATAAAAAATAAAAGTATTTGGTAAAGATGGCTTACAGCCAGTTAAAAGTCCCAGTAACAAAATTTACACTGCGAGATGAGGAGGGAAATTGGCTGTCGGTCAATATGCAGAGAGCCAATGACAGTCTGGGTCTTTCCGATACAATTGCAATGAGCCAGTAGTTGTTGATTTATGCCATGCATGACCAGTCAAACATTAGAATTTTATATGCACAATATTGACACAGCATCAGTGAGCCAATTCTTCCACATTTGTTTGTTTACTTCTTCTTCTGCTTCTTCTGCACATTTTTGGAAGTTGCCAGATAACAAATTGACAAATTACAACCCCCAACTGGCGTGTTTGGTTTGGTTCAGGGGATTGGTGTGGGTGGCAAATAGTGTCCCTCATCAGGTTCAGATGTTGGGTGTGTTGTCATAGAAAGATTTGCTGAAGCCTTCTGTTAGTGCGTGTGTAGTCAAAATCTGTAAATCTGTGTAGTCTGCCTGCTATTAATTCACTCTGTAGACTTGCTGTTTATGTTGTACTTTCAATTATGTTGCCATTATGCTTAATTTTACCATATGCATAAAATAGTTGATGCATTAATAGCCTTGAGCATCTAAAAATATAAAAATATTCCACCTGGACTTTTGTGAAAAATCTGTTTAGGTCTGTTAAAGAATGGCAAACCATGCAGTCCATAACATTTTATTTTAATGGTTTAAGTAAAGCCCCCTTAGCAACTGCCACGCAACTCATATCACAAATCATACCTGCGTTTGACACATTATCAACCACAACCAGACCAAATAAGAAACTTAGATATCAGCCCAACAATAGCAGGACAGACTCAGGCCGTTTAAAGTGACAAGTCAGCCGACTTTTTCAAATTCAAATTCAAATTCAAATTCAAAGGGTTTATTGTCATATATACAGACAGAAAGCATGTTTCCCTGTACAATGAGATTCTTACTTTGCCTTCCACAGTAAATGTCACACATGTATGTCACTAAGAAATAAGATAAATATATATAAAAATAATAAAAAGAGCAATATATAATAAAAAGAGCAATATAAAGGGCAAAACAGTGAGGTAGTAAAGTGAGGTAGTGCAGTCCTGATAATGTAAAGTGAGGTAGTGCAGTCCTGATAGTGTACAGTGTGGTAGTGCAAAATGTAAACAGTTGATCATGTAATGTTGTGTTTTTTGTAGACTCCTATCCGCTGTTTAGGAGTCTTATAGCAGAGGGAAAGAAAGAGTTCTTCAGTCTGGTAGTCCTGCATTTCACACTTCTGTACCTCCGTCCTGAGGGTAGAAGTGTGAACAGACCATGTTGGGGGTGGGAGGGGTCATTGAGGATGGAGGCAGCTCTACTGTGGACTCTACGGTGGTAGATGCTCTGCAGAGAGGGCAGTGGAGTCCTGGAGATCTTCTGCGCAGTCTTTACCACTCTCTGCAGGCGTTTGCGGTCCTTGACAGAAGTGCTGCCGTACCACACATTGATGCAGTTGGTCAGGACACTCTCAATGGTGCAGCGGTAGAAGTTGCTGAGGATCTTCGGTGTCATGCCAAACTTCCTCAGCCTCCTCAGAAAATACAGCCGCTGTTGAGCCTTCCTGAAAAGCTGCGTGATGTGAGGTGTCCAGGTGAAGTCCTCATTGATGTGGACACCCAAGTATTTAAAGCTGCTCACCCTCTCCACTTCAAGCTCCCGGATGAACAGTGGCTGAGGCGTTCTCCTCCCCTTCCTCATGTCCACTATCATCTCCTTTGTCTTGTCTGTGTTGAGGGTGAGGTTGTTTTCTTCACACCATGACACCAGACTGGCCACCTCCCTCCTGTAGGCTGCCTCGTCACCGCCAGCGATACGTCCTATCACTGCGGTGTCATCTGCGAACTTCAGCATGATATTGTCATTGTGGGAGGTGACACAGTCGTAGGTGTACAGGGTGTAGAGGATGGGGCTGAGTACGCAGCCCTGTGGAGTGCCAATGTTTGTTATGACACTGGCTGAGGTCCTACTTCCAATCCTGACAGACTGAGGCCTGCCAGTCAGGAAATCTAGGAGCCAGTCGCAGAGGGTGGGGTGCAGACCAAGTATGGACAGTTTGTGGGTGAGTTTGTGTGGGATGACCGTGTTGAAGTCGGAGCTGTAATCTATGAAAAGTATCCGGAGGTATGAGTCCTTGTTTTCCAGGTGAGAGAGGAATAGTGGACTGCAGCAGCAATGGCATCCGAGGTGGACCTGTTGGGCGGTAGGCATACTGCAGGGGTCAATGGTGTCCGCAATGCTGCTCTAAATGTGGGCCAGCACCACTCTCTCAAAGCACTTCATAATGATTGGAGTGAGTGCCACTGGCCTGTAGTCATTCAGGCAGGTGGGTGGGTTCTTCTTGGGCAGGGGATGATGGTCGTGTTCTTGAAACACGAGGGTACAATGCGCTGGCTGAGGAGAGGTTGAAGATGGAGGTGAGAACATCAACCAGCTCGTTGGCACATGCTCTGAGGGCCCGCCCAGGAATGTTGTCTGGTCCTGCTGCTTTGCGGGGTTGATCTTCCTCAGAGCTTTGTGTACCTGAGTTGTTGTGATGGTTGGTGGAGGAGGGGGTTGGGTGATCCAGGTGTGTGTGAGGTCCCCTTCTGCAGTGTCGCTGGGGGCCTCAAAGCGGGCGTAGAAATTGTTGAGGTCATCTAGTAGTCTGTCTGTTGAGCCGCTGATGTTGGTGGTGGTCCTGTAGTCTGTGATGTGCTGCAGGCCTTGCCACATCCGCCCTGAATCAGCAGTAGAGTAGAAGCTGTCCAGCTTCTCTCTATACTGCCTCTTGGCCGCTGTGATGGCTTTTCTCAGTCCATACTGCAGCTTTGTACTCGTTCTCATTGCCTGATCTAAATGCAAGAGAGCGAGCACGCAGCATGTGACGTACCTGACTGTTTATCCAGGGCTTCTGGTTGGGAAACTTCCTGATTCGTATGGTGGGCACGATGTTATCAACACAAGTGCTGATGTACCCACTCACATACTCAGCATAGTCCTGTACGCTGACGGAAGAGTCCTCCACGGTGACTGCAGCTTTAAACACATCCCATTCTGTCAGCGCAAAACAGTCCTGCAGGGTGGTCTCGCTTTCCGGGGTCCAGAGTTTGATCTGTTTGGTGACAGGGTGTGCTTGTTTCAGTCTTTGTCTGTAAGCAGGGTACAGGAACAAAGAAATGTGGTCCGATTGTCCGAAGTGGGGGCGGGATGCAGCCCTGTATGCACCACATATGTTGCTGTAGACGTGGTCGAGGGTGTTTTTATCACGGGTGGGAATGTCAACATGCTGGTGGTATTTAGGGAATACAGTCCGCAAACAACACTGGTTGAAGTCACCAGCAACAATAAAAACAGCATCAGGATGAGCCGTTTCTAGCGCGCTGATGGCGTCATGGAGTTTACCAAGTGCTGCCGCGGAGTTGGCACGCGGGGGGATGTAAACAGCGGCCAAAAACACAGCAGTAAATTCCCTCGGTAGATAATAGGGACGGCACTGCAGCAGTAAAAACTCCACATCTGGTGAGCAGTGCACGTCAATAGTCCGTATATCTTCGCACCACGAGTTGTTTACAAACACACACATGCCTCCCCTTTAGTCTTACCGGACGCGGCCGTTCGATCGCCTCGGTGAACCGAATGAGTCTGTAGCTGAATGGCGTTCTCTGGGACTTTGTCTGAGAGCCAGGTCTCGGTGAAAATTAGGCGCAGCACTCTCTAATTTCCGCTGGGTTGTAATCCTGGCTCGTAGCTCGTCCAGTTTGTTTTCTAGAGACCGCACATTCGCTAGCAGGAGGCTGGGCAGCGGTGGTCGGCAAGCGCAAGCTTTTAGTCTAGAATGAAGTCCTCCTCTCTTGCCTCGCTTGCGTCGCCGTCTCCGAAGCACTCTCCTGGGGTCAGCGAACTCACTCGAGACCGGTGCTTCGTGGTCCCCGGGGTAGTTTCGATGGTGACTCTGGGGGCGAACAATGAGTTGTAGTTCCAGCGGAATAGAACCACTAAAATCAAAGTTTCGTGAGTTGGCGATGTCCAATAATGCCTGTCTGTTGTATGTTAGCAGTGCGTGGCATTTGTGCACTGCAGAAAAAACAAAAAACACACAAAAAATAAGAAAAGTCGGACATTTAAGTGTGGAGCGAGCAAACACGTCTGCCTCGGGGGGCGCCATCTTGTCTTTTGACTTGTCAGCCGAGCTCTGTTGTTAGTGCTTACACTCAGCTAGAACTGGGCCAACAACATTTATATACTGGCAGACATTCACCACTTTACTATTGGGCCACAAATTGTATTACTTATGTCTGTATGTAAACGGGAAAATAACAAAGAAAGTGTCGGCCTAAATACTTCATGCCTGTTGTGGCCCATTCACAAAAACAGATGGTTCTGCCAAGCCGAACCTCAGCTGACAGTGCTAGTACTCAACCTGAAGCGGGCCGATTATGCTTGCTATGTGGGTACAGTTCAATGTACTGCCATTTATCTGCTCAGGCTCAGTGGATAAGTGTTGACCGAGATGAGGGCGTGTAGAAGGCTCTCCTGTCATTGTTCTTGGCTTCATGAAAGTGGAGCTGTGAGAAAGTGCGGTTTTGCGCTGACCCCACAGACTGACTGGACCTGTCTGGCAGGTTTGTGGAAGTTAATGTTATGGTCCCGCTATTCTGGGGGGCATCTCTGTTCTCATTAGGAATGTCTGTGAACACTTTGTTGTTGACAGGTTGGCCTCCTCCCATCCCTCCCCGTTTTTTATCTTTTTCTGCTAACCTCTGATATCTTTGTGTGATGGCTGTCTCTGCTCTTTTTATTCTCTTGGTTTCTGTGCAGTGAGGGCTGCTGATGGTGGAGTTTCTGCTCTCTTGGGTGTCATTTGAGACATCTGAGCCGAGACTACTATCCACCTAACCTGGGTGCATCAGAACAATACACTACAGTTGTACCTGCAATGTCCACACCTCATTTATCAACACAATATCCAAAACAAGCTTCTCCACAGAGTGGCTATTGTTGAGTTCACAGCACCACAAACATACATCATTATTTACTTGTTATCAAGATAAAAATGTGTTAAAGATGGGGGTAGCTTAATTGGTAGAGTGCATGCAAACTCTCAAACAGGTTGCTAGTGTTGTTGTCCCAATGTCACCCCCCCCCCCTCCTTTTTATTATTATTATTATTATTATTATTTTTATGTAAGAATCTGGAAAATCTCATTTTGTATGTACAAATTCAAAAGAGTAACAGTGTATAAAACTTTTTATTATCAAAATAGTAATGAAATTTTATTTTTAAATTAAATTAGCAAGAAGTTTAGGTGCAAAACAAAACTTAGACCTGGAATATATACTCACCTAAAGGATTATTAGGAACACCATACTAATACTGTGTTTGACCTCCTTTCGCCTTAAGAAAGGGGGTCATTGATTCAACAAGGTGCTGAAAGGTGCTGAAAGCATTCTTTATAAATGTTGGCCCATATTGATAGGATAGCATCTTGCAGTTGATGGAGATTTGTGGGATGCACATCCAGGGCTTGAAGCTCCCGTTCCACCACATCCCAAAGATGCTCTATTGGGTTGAGATCTGGTGACTGTGGGGGCCATTTTAGTTCAGTGAACTCATTGTCATGTTCAAGAAACCAATTTGAAATGACTCGAGCTTTGTGACATGGTGCATTATCCTGCAGGAAGTAGCCATCAGAGGATGGGTACATGGTGGTCATAAAGGGATGGACATGGTCAGAAACAATGTTCAGGTAGGCCGTGGCATTTAAACAATGCCCAATTGGCACTAAGGGGCCTAAAGTGTGCCAAGAACCCCCACACACTCCATTACACCACCACCACCAGCCTGCACAGTGGTAACAAGGCATGATGGATCCATGTTCTCAGTTTCAGTTTACGCCAAATTCTGACTCTACCATATGTAGTGGTTATTTCAGTCAAAATGTTCAGTTGACCCATTCTCCTCTGACCTCTAGCATAAACAGGGCATTTTTCCCCACAGAACTGCCACATACTAGATTTATTTCCCTTTTCACACCATTCTTTGTAAACCCTATAAATGGTTGTGCAGGAAAATCCCAGTAACTGGGCAGATTGTGAAATACTCAAACCGGCACCAACAACCATGCCACACTCAAAATTGTTTAAATCACCTTTCTTTCCCATTCTGACATTCAGTTCGGAGTTCAGGAGATTGTCTTGACCAGGATCATACCCATAATGCACTGAAGCAACTGCCATGTGATTGGTTGATTAGATTCTTGAATTAATGAGAAATCTAACAGGTGTTCCTAATAATCCTTAAGGTGAGTGTATATATACATTTAAAAATATATTTAAAAAAGGAATAATTGTTTTTTCTGGTTTCTTTAGATGGAACTGATGGACCTTCTCATTCATCAATGGCAGAACGTCAGGTAAACATTCACCCTCACTTTATCTCTTATTTTTTTTCCTATATCGGGTGCCTCACCAGCATACACATAACAGAGAATCTAATGTTGAATTTGTGGGTGAAATAACACAAAATTTGCTGGTTTTGCTTGCAATGGAATGAAAACTTACGAGATCTTGGGAGATCAAAACATGGACAGTTTTCTTGTAAAGGTTAAGTGTTGTCTTGTGGTATCAGAGATCAGTGTTGGGAAAGTTCACTTTCTACAAGAACTAGTTCAAAGTTCAGTTCACACATTTTTTAAATGAACTAGTTCAGTTCATAATTCAAATTTCAAAATTTTGAACTAAGTTCACAGTTCCAAAAATGAACTATTTCTTAGTTCTTTTTTTCCATATGTTGCTTCGAGCTATTGTTTTTCAAAATTATTGCCACAGCCCATATACAGTAGAATCACAGACAGCAATTATTTTATCAGTTTTAACAATGAAGCTATGTGTCAGATTTCATCTTCATATCCAATTTTGAATCCTTATCCAAACAGTGTTTACATTAGCATTGAGGGGACAGCATTTCCCCATTGTGGCTTTAATGCTTTGTTGCTGTCCATTCACTCCACACTAGTAGCAGCTGCAGCTTTCAACCCTACAGTACATTCTCAAAAACATGAGGAAAAACGTGCTGCTTAAACAGTCTTTTTTAATGAATTATTAAAAGAAAAACAGGACAGTAATCATTAAGGTGCAATCATACAATTCTTTTAAATTATAATACCCCTTGTTACATGCTGCTGTCGCCTCCATGGCTTTTTTTTTTTTGAAGACGCGTCACGCATGCGGCGGACGGCGGTGCGACACTTGTGGCTGGTGTTGCCAGATTTGGTGTTTTTCCGCTACATATTAAGACCCGTTTGCGGTGTGTTTTAGCCGTGTTTTCGTCTGGAAGGCTCTATAGAAATCTGGCACCCTATTGAACGAAGTTAACCTGAGAGAGCGTGCCGTTCACAGACACCAGAATGAACGAGTTCACAGTTACTTTCATCAGGCAGTAATACAGCACGGTCAGTTCACGCTTGCCTAAAATATGAGCGCGTTCATGAACTATCGTTCAATGAACGCGTTCAGGCACAACACTCTCAGAGATAGAGTGAGATTATTATTGGTGGGTTAGGGTTTTTATAAATTGTTATAAGAATTTTCCTTTACCGATTAAATGAGCAGATGATAGAGATATTATATTATTTGGAAAGAATGGTCAGGTTTTAATCCTTGCAAGGAGAAGCAAAGCAGACACACAGTAACAATGGTACAGCGGGAGGTTTGCTTAAAGAAGTAAACAAAACATAAGACTTTATAAAAAAAACTCTTTTGTCCACCCCTTGATGAGGAAATGACACAAAGAAATAATTATTGACAAATGATGAGGATAAATAACATAGAACAATAAACAATGACATTTACTTTGGTGGAGTAAAAGTATTTGGACCATTGAGTTATGTTATTTACTGCAGGTAATTAAGGAGTTTTAGAGGGGAGAAGGTGACGGTTAGATGGCTTAGTTAAAAGACTATTATCGACTATTCGAGTAGCGAATAGGTAGAGTTCTGATGGGCCTACTCAGGCAATGTACAGGGTTTATAACGCCAAACATCAGTGTCACGTGTCTGTGGAGGTTCTCAGTCATCCAGGGCATCTTGAAGAAATTGACAACGTCTCTTGGAATAGAGACGAAACGTCTTCACCTTGAAAATGAATTCCAGATGCTTTTACTCAAACCTTTTTTTCATCAGTGTCACGTGTTCAACTCACTCTTGTCGTTCGATGAAACTCAGCTGTCCTAGCAGGTAAGGTCCAAAGGGCCGCTTTAGAGCTTTCCACGCGGGTCCTACAGATGATGGTTTCCAAGCAACGAGATGGCGTCACGGGTACGCTGATCCCAAAAGAGGCCGTGAAGCTCCGTAGCAGGGAAAGGAAGGCGTTCTGCTATTGTCTTTGAGCGCAAGGCAGGCCTCTACCAGTAGTTGAGGTTAAAGTCTTTAAAAACAGAAAGATCAATGAAAGACTGAAAAAGTTGTCTTTGCTGGATTTAACGAGAGCTAGCTTGTTCTAGCGGACTTTTCTCTTTTAGCACAAGGAACTACAAAAATTTACTTCCGTCGCGGAGAGTTTATGGAGTCCTTGGAGCGACTTAGCAAAATAAAGTTTCTCAAAACAAATCAATATGTGTAGGCTTTTAAAGAGGAAAAATTCACGTTTGCACGGTGTGTGCTACGTGGCTAAGAAACTTGAAAGTTACAAAATTTCGAAAGTAAAATAAACTAAAACAAAGTAAGATACAAAGAGAAGCGAAGAGTTTACAAGAGCCGAAGAGAGAGATTTCCGCGCGCACAACTTTGTACTGGTCGAAAAGAGCCGTGTTTCACACGGCTTGAGTCAAGAGGGGTGTTTACTAAAAGCGTTTTCCACACAGGAAGGGAGTGATTTTGTGTTAAGATTTCTAAGCTAAAACGTGATTAAACAATCCTTTTTGTCCACCAAATAACAGACTTTTATATGGATACAAATGATCATAAAACCACATTGCTCTTATCTCTGTGGAATTAAGACAGGACAATGCATTTTCAAAACATCATGGAACATATATTCATTTTATTAACACAACAAGCTGTAAGGGTGATGAAAAAGGAAGTCTTATATCGTTATCCCTCAGGATCCTGTAAGGAACAACACATTTAATACAGTAGACTTTAATAAACTTTAATTGAACAGAACACAGAATTGTCTTCAGTTACGAAGCAGAGTTGTTACTCTGTTTAACCAACAGAGGGCAGTGTTTGATCATTCTAGAAGTCTCCCAGGCTGGCGAAACAAAGACATTCTTTTGGGGTGATGAGCTTTTCAAATACCCTAATCGTATTTCAAAAGTGTTATATCTGTCTGGGCTGGAGCCAGAAAGTGTGGTTTGTGGGAGATAACACCTTGTTCTGTCTTTAAACTGGGACAAAACAGAGTCGTAAATAAAGTTTACTCCTGGTTTCCTGTATTTTAACAAAACACCTGGACATCTGTTATGAATTAGCAGAGAAGTGCTAATCAGATCTTCTTCAGGCTTTTTCGGTTTAAACAAACAGTTCGTAAGGGTCTGTAAAAGGAGTCAAATGCATGAATCATTAATTCCTGAAGGGTGTTGGTTCCTTATGCGAGAGAGGGTCACTACATTAGACACATAGAGGGTACTAAGAATAACAACCATATTTATTTATTAATTGAATTAAATAAACTGCATGGAATCAAAAATAATCAGCTAACAGTGGTTTACAAAAAATCTTGAGACACATCACAAGATAGAAAATCTCATCTTGTCTTATTCTCCTGGGGTTTGTGTGTTCTCACACCGTTATTAGCCGCCATATGATAATATCTCAGACTACTGCTGATACATGTTTGCGCTATTGCGCTATGGCCACATGACTCAGCTGGCAGAGAACTCTTGTCTCTGCTGTCAGGTGAAACATTACCCCCTGTTGTTGGTAAGTTTTCCTGTGAGACCTATTGTTCTCTTGTGCTGCTCAGGTGGTGCAGTCTCTTGGAATGGCCATCTACAGAGCTTTGGACTGGGGCTTGGACAACAGCGAGGAGCGAGAGCTGAGCCCGCAGCTTGAGCATCTAATTGAACGCATGGTAGGGGACGATGCAGAGAGTGGGACGGACACCGAGGCGGGCAGCGGAACCTGTGATGAGGGCTACAGTGGGCCTGAGGACGACGAGGAGGAGAAAGATGGAGTGGTACGTCCCATCTGCACCTTCCGCCAGGTGATGGAGGTATGTGCATCACGACTGGCCAACCCCAGCCTGGCTCCGGAGCACTACCAGGCCGTGTGCAGGGCACTGTTACTGGAGACACTGGAGCTGCAGACCTTTCTCATCAAGATCAGAGACGCTAAAGAGGTTAAGTCATGTTGTCGCCATACAGTTTGTAACTGTTAATATTTAGGGCTGCTTGATATGAAAAATAGATTTGCAATATACAATATAGTTGGGGAATATAGTAACAGGAAGATTTTTTAAATGTATTATTTAAATATTTCTGAATTACCAATAAAAGTTTAGAAAGTAATGTAGAGTGTGTCAGGATC
Source organism: Neodontobutis hainanensis (assembly GCA_024349245.1). Taxonomy (NCBI): domain Eukaryota; kingdom Metazoa; phylum Chordata; class Actinopteri; order Gobiiformes; family Odontobutidae; genus Neodontobutis; species Neodontobutis hainanensis. Next base: position 2,080,668 of record JALDNG010000098.1, read on the forward strand.
TGTATGTATTGCGTGTTTTAATTTGATAATGGTTACAAATTATAAACTCACAAGAATGACTCAGACAAAAGATACTGGCCTGGTGTTTAATACAGAAAAAGGTCTTACACAGAAGACAGTCCAAATCCAGGGGTTAACAAATTCAAGGGGAGGAGCAAACTTGAGATCTTTAACAGAAGGGTTTATCATACACAAGGATTTCACTAGAGAAAGACTGGAAAGCATGAGAAGACAATCTGGCACAGAACACAGGAAAGTCACAGGCTATGGCCGAATCAATATAATAAAAAATATTATGCTTTGCAAATTGTTGGGGGAGAGCTAATTATATACAATCACTGGAGAAGAGCTGCATGACCTATCTCTAAACTTTACACCACAGGTTTGAATGGAACGAGTTAGCGACACAAGTTTGACTTTCTGTGGAAACGTAATCCATCCTCAATTGTTATTAGTAAACCGTTATGATGTAAAATCACTAACGTTAGCTTACCTTAAGTCATACAGATGGACCTATGAGAGCTTCCCTATTGAGGCCTAAAAGAGTCGCAATAATCAAGTCAGACACATATGCTTACTTATATCAATACTTTACTAAAGTGTATTATCAGGACAGTGATCAAACCAGCTTGTCACAAATTACTTTACTGTTTTTTTTTTTTCTTTCTGCTGCATTTATTTCTTCTCTGTATTCTCATGAAGTCATATGGGATAGAGTGTATCATTAACTAAAAGCATAACTTATTAAAGGTTAAGTAAAGGTGTTATAGAGGTGTCATAGGTGTCATGGGTATCTAAGAATCACCATTAACCAAATTTACTCACTTGCAGTTATTGTATTAATAATAGTTATACTTCTTCTATAGTATAGTATACTATACTTCTTTTTTAATTAAGCCTTTTCTGTTCAAGCGTTGTAGCTTTAACAGCTGCTGATCAGTTTGTTCATTTGGGTTTTGTGCAGATGCTAAAGAAAATCAGCTTGGAGGGGAGCCTGGAGGACAGGTCAACAGCAGAGCTGGACACCCTCAAACACAGGGACTGGGTCAGTTGCACCAACTGACAATACAGCAGTGTGTGGAGCTGGGCAGTGGTGACTCACCCTGATGTGCTGTTGTTCCGTCTCAGGCTCGACTGTGGGTGCAGCTCATGAAGGAACTCAGGCAGGGAGTCAAGCTGAAGAAGGTGGAGGAGCAGCCGTTCAACCTGCTGCCCACAGAGTTCAGTCTTACGCCGTTTGAGATGCTCTTGCAGGACATCAGGACCCGCAAGTTCCAGCTCCGCAAAGTGATGGTAAGGCTTGTGCTCCTGATAAAACATCAACAGAAAACTACATAAGCTTTGCACAAAAGCCTCTTTGATAATTGCATATGTATTTTGGCTTGAATTATTTTAGCTGAAAAAAAAAAAAATGGATGTAAAACTTAATTCAAAGTATTTTGAATACAGTATATGCATAGATTGCACTATGCCCTAAGAGCTGATGTGTAATGTGTTGAATATTGCGATGTGATATGACGTCTGGCTGTCCCATAGACATAGTATCTATAGTGTCTTTAGTATCTTCTTCATTTCATCATGCTAAGCATTAATTGCTTGCACATGGAGTACTTTAACAGACTTTCAGAAAGGAAGCATGTTGATTTTGCACTGAAGTCCAATTTGTATTATATTGTGCAGCCCTATATACTTAGACTGAACTTTATTAACCACAGGGAAACTCTTTCTCATGAAAACAAACCAAAAAAAAATAAATATGTGAATATAAATAATACAAAAATATAAAGCAAAAGCAAATACTAAATTTACAGCTTTAAGGTACTGGAGTAGTAAAAGTAAAACCAATATTCAGAAATTAGCTGCTCTTGTGGAACATGAGTAGGGCTGAGCAGTAAATGACAAAAAAAGAGAAGTCCGGAGCACTTTGATACAGAAAGATCATACCAACACATTTCCCCTCATCAGGGCACAGCCATCTAAGACAGGTGTGTAACAAAATTTAAATGGTAGGTCATGTGACCTACACCACGAGATAGAAACATGTACAAAATAGACAAGACAAGACAAGACATTTATTTTTGGATAGCCCAATATCACAGCCACCTCAAAGGGCTTAACAGACTGCACTAGACAACATCCCCTGTCCTTAGACCCTCCATCAGAGTGAGGAAAAATACCCCAAAAAAATACCTGGGAAAAAAAGAGAAATCTCAGGGAGAACCACAGAAGGAGGGATCCACTCCCAGGACAGACAGGCCTTGCAGGAATGTGTCCAGGACAGTTAAAAAAAATACATAGAACTACACAAAGATATTCACAAAAAAAAAAACATTTATGTTGACAGCGTCCAGTGTCCACTCTGTGTGTGTAAGGTGGATGGGACCTCAGCCATCATCAAGGTAGATGAAAGATGAGCTGGGGGTCCTCATACTGGAGCATAGTCCGGGGGTTGGGGGGTACACATCACCCAGCGGATCAGAAGTTTGCGTCCACCATAGGAGAAGGTAGAAAGGAAAAAGTGCTAAATACTACTGAAAAATAGACTGATGTAATAATAATATGAGCGGTTGAGTGTGTACCTACAGCTACAACCAGTGTAAACCTAACCCTGTGATCAACCAGTCTCTATACGTTTGGTGAAATAAGTATGTTTTGAGTTTGCTTTTGAAAGCCTCAACAGAGTCAGCTCGCTGCACTTCCACCGGGAGCCCATTCCATAAAAATGGGGCTCTATAAGAAAAGGCTCTGTAGCCAGCAGACTTCTTCTTTATTCGAGGAAGTTGAAGGATGCCAGCGTCCTGAGAGCGAAGGGTACAAGCTGGAGTATACCAGGTGATAAGGTCAGATAGGTAAGAGGGCGCGCGTCCACAAAGGATTTTATAGGTTAACAAGAGAACTTTGAAATCAGCTCTAACATGAATAGGAAGCCAGTGTAATGAAGCCAGGACCGGAGTAATGTGATCAAACTTCCTGGTCTAAGACTAAGACAGCTAAGACTGTGAGTACTTTTCCTTAGCAGTCCAGAGAAGAACACATTGCAGTAGTCCAGCCTGGATGTGACAAATGCATTAATGAGAATTTCAGCATCAGGTAAAGAGAGGCAGGAATTTTTGAGGTATTCCTCAAGTGAAAAAAGCCCAGTTTAGTGACCTCAATAATGTGCTGCTGCAGAGATAGTGTGGGGTCAAAAATGAAACCGAGGTTCCTTGCAGTGTTGCTGTGCTCCAAAACACAGTTGTTGATTGAGACAGTAAGATTGTTGAACTTGTGCCGATGACTGGCAGGACCAATTAACAAGAGCTCTGTTTTATCAGAGTTCAGATTGAGAAAGTTTTGAGACATCCATGTTTTAATTGAAACGAGGCAGGCCTCTAGACGCATGATGTCAGTAGTATTATTCGCTTTTATTGGTAGATACAGCTGTGTATCATCGGCATAACAGTGGAAGTTCACTCCATAACGTCTGATGATTTGTCCCAATGGTGTAATATATAGTGAAAAAAGTATGGGACCGAGCACAGACCCTTGTGGCACACCGAACTTCACTGGTGCCATGGAGGAGAAGGATTTATTAAAAGAGACAAAATGAGACCTATCACACAGATAGCATTCTAACCAAGCAAGAGCAGAGCCAGAGATGCCAAAAACATCTTTAAGTCTGTTGATTAGCACTGCATGATCAATCGTATCAAATGCAGCACTGAGATCCAGCAATAACAGTAGAGCCGATGAGTCCTCGTCCATCTGAAGGAGAAGATCATTTGTTACTTTAACTAAAGCTGTTTCAGTGGAATAAGAGGCCCTAAATGCAGACTGAAACGGCTCGAGGAGGTCATTTTCTGATAGATATAGAGTAAGTTGTTTTAGCACAACTTTTTCAAGGACTTTAGATAGAAAAGGTAAATTGGAGACAGGACAAAAATTATTTAGTCATCCTGGATCCAGAGTAGGTTTTTTGAGCAGGGGTTTGACCACAGCCTGTTTGAAAAGGGAAGGAACGGTGCCAGTAGACAGGGACAAGTTTATAATGTTTAACATAATTTGCCCCACATAGGGCCACAGTTCTTTAAGCTGTTTTGCTGGCAGGATATCCAGGAGACATGTACCGGAGACCCGGAGGGCGATAGATTGCAGCTAAAATGGCTTCCTTCCATTTATTTGAGAAGGAATATGTTGAGTAACACTTTGAATGAGTTACATTTTGGCTGTGACGATGGACCTGTAAAGCAAAATGCAGCTTTATAAATGGCTGCAACACCACCACCCTGTTTTGACGTGCAACCTACCTGTGCATACGCATAATCAGGGAGAGGCTTCATTTAGTTCAGAAAATTATTGGGCCGAAGCCAAGTTTCACAAAGACAAAGTAAATCCAAGCTGTGAGAACTAATAAGATCATTAATTAAGAGTGTTTTGGAGGATAGAGACCGCACATTCAGGAGATTGATCTTCAATAAGGACAACGATATACTGTAGATCTCTCTGCTCCTAAACTATATTAAAAAAACAAAACAAAATAAAACACCAAGTCTTTCAAGACCAAGAATTCTCCTCTGACTGGAGCACCACCGACACCTTCACCACTGAAATGAACCCCCCCAATAGGACCCTGGACCCCCCCAGTAACATCAACACTTTCTGCGGACCTCACCATCTCTGTCCCATCCCCGGATTCACCAATGGGATTTCCTGATCACCTGGAAATGTTGGTAAAATCTGGAATTTAGATCAATCAATCAATATTTATTTATATAGCGCCTTCTAACAACCACAGATTGAACCAAGGTGCTTAACAACATTAATAAAAAAATCAACATATTTACAAATAGGTTTAAAAACACATTTACACAATAAAACAGAGCAGAGTCACAGAGCCACTAAGTGCAAAAAGCAATTTTAAATAAATAGGTTTTAAGTTTGGCTTTATGAAACGTAACTAAGTTTAGGACCGGCCACTGCAAAAGAACGATTGCCCCACCAGGACCGGGGCACCTTCAGCAGATGTTGCCCAGCAGAACGTATAGATCTGCTGGTTTGGTGAAGTGTCAGAATCTTACACAAATAAGAAGGTGCAAGGCCTGTGACTGCATTAAAAACAAACATTAGGATTTAAAAATTAAACTGAACAGGAGCCAGTGCAGGGAGTACAGGACAGGTGTTATGTGCTCGTGTTTACGACTGTTAGTTAGCAGTCGGGCAGTAGTGTTTTGCACAAGCTGCAAACGGTGAAGTCCAGCTTGGTTAACACCCAAATAGAGTGCATTGCAGTAGTCTATGTGGGAGCTGATAAAAGCATGGATGGCTTTCTCCAGGTCAGCTCGACTTAAAAATGGTTTGACCTTTGAAAGGAGGCGAAGCTGAAAAAAGCTTGCCCTAACCACTGAATCTAGTTTTACCCCCAGATTTTTGACAACATGGTTATGATGGGGGGCTAAAGCAAAAGGACCAGGAGCTAAGACACTGGGCAGGTTGGATGTGCCAAACACAATACATTCAGTTTTATCCTCATTCAAACAGAGGAAAATCTGAGACAGCCACAGTTTGTTGTCCTCTAAACATCTGCTGATGGACTGAAGACTATCAGGACAAGCAGGGACAACCGGAAGGTAAACCTGCAGGTTGTCTGCGTACAGATGAAAGGACATATTGTGTTTTGAAATAACTGTACTTAACAGCAACAAATACGCAAGAAAGTCAAGAGATGTGGACGGCAGGCCATACACAGCGGTTCCATCTTGTCTTGATGATACCCCTCACAACTAACTTGGCCAGGTCACGGGTTCTATTATCATTCCAAAAAACATCACCCCCAATACCACCGAGGAGCACCACTTCTCCACCTTGGCCAGTATAAATGAGACCCCCGACAGGTGTCCAATGCAGTTGTTAATGACCTGTTAATTTTAAAGTGATGAGGAAGAGGCAGGAAGGAAGGCTTCAGAGAGCAATGATCCTTCTGTAAGGGCACAGAAAAGGGAATGCCAAAAGCCGGAAGAAAATGGCGTAAATTGAAACTCTTAATTCATTATGAGGTATACAAAGAAAATTGGCATGTTTTCAATCAAACTTTGCAAAAAGCAAGAGAAATATTCTTCTCAGAGATCATCAACAAAAGCATTAACAACCCGCGTGTCCCGTTTGCTACTGTGAACGAATTAACAAACCCTCCAGCTCCATTTCCTCCAGAATTAGTTTCCAACACTAAATGAAATGAGTTTGCATTGCTTTTCAACGACAAGGTTCAAGGCATTAAACATGCTACAGTCCAAAGGGCATACAACAACACTGCAGCCACCTAGGAGACTTTTGGTTGAGTTTACACATTTTGCACCCATTAATGACACAACAATTGAAAAAACTGTCTCCAGCCTGAGCTCATCCACCTGCTGCCTCAATGTTTTACTCACTAGATTTCTAAAATCAGTACTAAGCAGTTTGTTACCACAACTCACTGATATAGTCAATAATTCCTTACAGTCTGGAACTTTTCCAAGGGCCTTAAAAACTGCTGTCATCAAGCTTCTTCTAAAGGAGAGCAGTCTTGATGCTACAGTGCTCAACAACTATAGGCCCATATCAAACCTGTTATTTTTAGGAAAAGTCATCAAAAAAGTTGTTTATTAGCAACTTAATGACTTTCTATTACTTAACAGCTGCTTTGATTTTTTCAGTCAGGATTCAGGCCCCATCACAGACTGAGACTGCACTTATCAAAGTCACAAATGACATCCGTCTGAACACTGACGCGGGCCAAGTCTCTGTCTTAGTTCGGTTGGACTTGAGTGCTGCGTTTGATACAGTGGACCATGAAATCCTGTCACAAAGATTAGAGAAATGGATAGGTATCACTGGAACTGCCCTTAAATGGTTTCAGTCCTATCTTGAAGACAGGAAGTACTTTGTTTTGGTTTGTAACTGTGAATCAGACCAAATGGTCATAACATGTGGGGTTCCACTGGTGTCTATCTTGGGACCTCTATTATTCAATCTTTACATGCTTCCTTTAGGCCAGTTAATACACAGCTGTGGCGTATCCTACCATAATTATGCAGATGACACTCAGATTTACATTTCACTCACAGCAGGTGAAAATGGACCAATCCATTCACTGTGTCACTGCATCGAACAGATTGATGTGTGGATGCAAAATAATTTTTTCAAACTGAACAGAAACAAGACTAAACTAATCATCTTTGGGCCACAGAAACAAAGAGAAAGTGTCAGCAGTCACCTCGAGTCTCTTTCTCTAAAATCTAAAAATCAAGTTAGAAATCTAGGGGTCATCATGGACTCAGACTGATTTTCCACAGTCAAATTAAGTCAATTACATTATCTGCATTTATCACCTTAAAAACATTTCCAGAGTCAAAGGTATAATGTCTCAACCAGACTTAGAGAAACTTATTCATGCTTTTATCTCCAGCAGGTTAGATTACTGTAACGGCCTGCTCACTGGTCTCTCAAAACGAGGGTTAAGACAGCTGCCGCTTATTCAGAACGCTGCTGCTCGGGTTCTAACTAACACCAGGAAGTACAACCACATCAGTCCAGTTTTAAAATCTCTGCACTGGCTTCCTGTTGCTCAGAGAATAGACTTTAAAACAGCAGTGCTGGTTTACAAGTCTCTAAATGGTTTAGCACCAGAATATATTTCTGAAATGCTAGTAGTTTATGAGCCTCCTCGGACTCTGAGGACATCTGGGACAGGCCTTCTGCTCGTGCCCAGAGTTAGAACTAAACGTTTCATGCAGCAAAAACCTGGAACAACCTTCCAAATGAAGTAAAACAAGCCTCAACTCTAACAATGTTCAAGGGGAGGTTAAAAACCTTCCTCTTTAGCTCCGCCTACACTACAACTTAAAGTGTTTTTTTCTTCTTTTTTTATAATGTTTTTAATTTTTCTTTTCTCATGTTTCTATTAAACAGCTGTAGTTTAAAAAGTACATTAAAAGTAAGAATTGAATGAAAAAAGGAATCCTGATCTATAGAAAGACTTCCTTAAGTCCTTTATTCCTTAAGTCTTCTATATCTGGCTGCAGCTATTTTTGTAACTATTTTTGAAGCATAATACTAGTTATATGATAGAAACATGATAAAGAAAAGACAATTATACACCTGATCTGCCCAGCCCTCTGAAAGTCAGGTCTGTTGAAACTTTGTTTAGAGGATTTAGTCAGGCGATGGTCACTTTGAGGTTTCTCTTTGCACTGCTTCTAAACATAAACATTTATTAGAGCATGTACAAAATGGAGCCTGTGGAATCCTTTTTGTTTGGCACATTAACTGCATTTACTCAGAAGAAGTGTGAAAAACTAAATTTTTCAGTGATCAGGGCTGTTTGCTGTTCTGTTTTACAGGTGGATGGTGATATTCCAACCCAAGTGAGGAGGAATGCCCATGAATTAATACTTGATTTCATTAGATCCAGGCCTCCTCTCAAACCAGTGAGTCACAGTGGGCTTTAGGCTTTCTCATAGAATGTAACTGATCCTGTAAGAGTGAAACTAAGTCAGGTTCTTTTCAGAAGAGTTTGTGTGAGCTGCAGCAAAAGCACATACCAATTTGTGTCGGTCTGAAAGGTAAGTCTCCTACTCTGGTGCAGTAAACCAGCGTAGGACCAGCGTAACTGCATAAAGAACTGCACTCTTTAGTCAATGACAGAAATAATTATTATTCACAAGCAAAAAAAATAATATTTTTCTAGATTTGAACAATATGCATATGAAAGTTTTAATGCTAAAAGATGTCTTATGAAATTAGAAAAAAAAATATCAACAACCACATTACAAAACAAGTTTTTAATCATTTTATTTTTATGCAAATTATTGGTTTACACCATTAGACATAATCAGTTAGAACACTTGAGTATTTTAAAAATAACTCCATTAGCTTTTGCAATTAGAAATCCAATAACTTTTGTTAAATATATGTATGTTATTTCTATACATACTCTGAATATATACACATCAGGTGCATGTGGCAGAGTTGTTTACGCTCCTGACTCACAGTAAAAAGTGAGTTCAAAACCCAGTCAACTCTGGTCTTTCTGTGAGGAGTCTGCATGTCCTCCACGTGTTACCGTGGGTTCTCTTTGGGTACACCGGCTTCCCCCCACTGTCCAAAGACATGCATGTACAATTTAATTGGCAACTCTAAAGTGTCCCTAGTGAATAAATGTGAGAATGAATGGTTGTCTGTCTCTAAATGTCTGCCCTGGGACTAACTGGCCATTGTCCATGTATAGTTACTGTATAAGACCTCCATCTCAACGCTTTCCCTCCTTCGAACCAGCTCTTATCACAGGGAGGCAATCTAGCTGGGCCTTAGAGTAATTGGGCTATGCACACATTTGTAAATCTGTAGTTTCACCAGGTAACTAAATTAATAAAAATAATTTCTGTTTTGTGTGTGCTCCGCCCACTTACAGGCTTTGCCTGTTACCCAACTAGGCGAAGGCCGTGGGGATAAAGGTACGCCCAGCTGAACAGGCTTATCAATGATTGACGTGGAAAAAACAGGAGCAATGCGGGCCCACCTCTCTCAAAAGTAGCCATTCTACACGTCTAAGTTTGCCTCTCCCAAGAGTGTCTGATGCCATTGCTAACAGGCCCAACCCAAATTGTGCCTCAGATTCTGTCTCCCAAGAGCATCATGGCACTATGGTCAAGCCAAATAATCCTAGTACAACTCCCCGCGGACAGGCCACCTCCCCCAATAGCACCACTCACATCGCCGAGCCATGACCACCTCTCCCAAGAGCATATGAGCCCCAACCTGACTGCACATACAAGATCCAGCACAAAAAAGTGCCTCATGCAGCAGCAATAACACCGACATGCAACAGATGCCCACCTAGGCGATGAGACTCTGGTACCCACACAACATGACCAAACCAGCAGACACATCCGAGAGATAAGAATGCATGAAAGTAGTACCAGGAGGCTACTAAACATATGTCCTCCACAGAAACACCCCTACACAGGGCCAACGACGTGGTGACCCCTCGGGTCAAATGTGCTCAGACCACAGCCAGTTGAGGACAACCTCGAGCCTTGTAAGCTGCCCCGATACCTCCATAGATCCAGTGTGCTAAGCGCTGGGATGTCAGAAGGGCCATGCCCCCACCTGGCACCCGGGATGTCTGTGGCCACCACTAGGATGTGCATCTCTCACTTTGTGAGAGATGTCAGGAGGCGCAGGGGTGGGAAGGCATAATTCCAAGAGACTTTATCAATTCTGGAATTCAGAATTGATAAAGTCTCTTGGAATAGAGACGAAACGTCTTCACCTTGAAAACGAAGTCCAGATGCTTTTACTCAAACCTTTTTTTTTTAAATACACCTTGTATTTACGGAGATATATTCAATTTACGGTGTACATGTCCTTTTCGAGCAGACACAAACAAACAGGCTTAGGTTTAAAGGGATAAAGCACCACCCTGGGCACCAATCCCCACATGTTGCGCAGGGGACCACCTGAGGACATCTAGTCTGCTCCAAAATAGAGTGTCCCGGGCACATCATGTGCTCGGAAAGTGGCAAAATGTGTGTCCGCCCACAGCAGGATTGCCGCTGTCCTCTGATGAAGGGCCGCATCCACTGCTGGGCGAACTTCAGGGCATAGCACCTCCTCAGCATTCTGTTCTGCAAAGGTGACAAATGGCTGAGGAGACGTGTTAATGCCCCAAAGAAATGCTTCAGGAAGCCCACCACATTCACAGTGAAGAACTGAGGCCGTTTACATTCCATGCTTAGGGTACATGGGAGCGCATCATGGTGTTTCTTAAGCAACTCCCTCTGTAGCACGAGATGAAGTAGAAGTTTACACTGTACATAGGAAGTAACGGGCATGAGCCAGGCCTTTATTAACAAAATCAGAAACAGAGGAAGAAGAATAGGAGTGTGCGGAACCAGAGTTGGCAAAGCCGTCTTTCTTCCCCAATCCTGCCTGCCCTGCACTCCGAGACACAGGAACAGGGTCAGCAGCAGTGATGGTAGAGCGGATTCTGCATTTTCAGGTTTAATGAGACAGGCGTTAATTTATGAAACATATTTCTGAACGTCATGTCCGAACAAGCGTATTGGTGTATATATTCAGAAACAAATAAAAAAAAAAGCCCCTCCTTGAACCGCCACCTTATCGTGGTGGAGGGGTTTGAGTGCCCGGATGATCCTAGGAGCTATGTTGTCGGGGGCTTTATGCCCCTGGTAGGGTCTCCCAAGGCAAACAGGTCCTAGGTGACGGGCCAGACCAAGAGCGGTTCAGAACCCTTTATGGACATTGCAAAATCAAGGACCGTTACGTCGCCCGGTATGTCGCAACCGGGGCCTCACCCTGGAGCCAGGCCCGGGGTTGGGGCTCATATGCGAGCGCCTGGTGGCCGGGTCTTTCCCCACGAGGCCCGGCTGGGCTCAGCCCGAAAGAGCGTCGTGGGACCGACCTCCCGTGGGCCCACCACCTGCAGGAGGAACCGTAAGGGGCCGGTGCAATGTGAATTGGGTGGCAGTCGAAGGCGGGAACCTCGACGACCCAATCCCTGGACACAGAATCTGGCTCTAGGGACATGGAATGTCACCTCGCTGGCGGGTAAGGAGCCTGAGCTTGTGCATGAGGTTGAGAGATACCGACTAGAGATAGTCGGGCTCACCTCCACGCACAGCTTGGGCTCTGGAACCCAAATCCTCGAGAGAGGCTGGACTCTCCACTACTCTGGAGTTGCCTGCGGTGAGAGGCGGCGGGCCGGTGTGGGTTTGCTCATTGCCCCCGGCTCAGCCGCCATGTGTTGGAGTTCACCCCGGTGAGCGAGAGGGTCGCTTCCCTGCGCCTTCGAGTCGGGGATAGGTCTCTCACTGTTGTTTGTGCTTACGGGCCAAATGGCAGTGCAGAGTACCCAGCCTTCTTGGAGTCTCTGGGAGGGGTGCTGGAAAGTGCTCCAAACGGGGACTCCATCGTTCTACTGGGGACTTCAACGCTCACGTGGGCAGCGACAGTGACACCTGGAGGCGTGATTAGGAGGAACGGCCCCTGATCTGAACCCAGTGGTGTTCTGTTATTAGACTTCTGTGCTAGCAACAGTTTGTCCATAACGAACACCATGTTCAAGCATAAGGGTGTCCATCAGTGCAAGTGAGACCAGGACACCCTAGGCCGGAGGTCGATGATCGACTTTGTAGTTGTTTCTTCTGACCTCCGACCGTATGTCTTGGACACTTGGGTAAAGAGAGGGGCGGAGCTGTCAACTGATCACCACCTGGTGGTGAGTTGGATCCGACGGCGGGGGAGAAGGCGGGACAGACTTGGCAGACCCAAACGTACTGTGAGGGTCTGTTTGGAACGTTTGGCTGAATCCCCTGTCAGAGAGATCTTCAACTCCCACCTCCGACAGAGCTTCGACCAGATTCCGAGGGAGACTGGAGACATTGAGTCCGAGTAGACCATGTTCTCCACCTCCATTATCGACGCAGCCACTCGAAGCTGTGGCCGCAAAGTCTCCGGTGCCTGTCGTGGCAGCAATCCTCGAACCCGGTGGTGGACACCGGAAGTAAGGGAGGCCGTCAAGCTGAAGAAGGAGACCTATCGAGCCTGGTTGGCTTGTGGGACTCCTGAGGCAGCTGATAGGTACCGGCAGGCCAAGCGGGCTGCAGCACGGGTGGTTGTGGAGGCAAAAACTCGGGTCTGGGAGGAGTTCGGTGAGGCCATGGAAAAAGACTATCGGTCGGCCTCGAAGAAATTCTGGCAAACCGTCCAGCGCCTCAGGAGGGGGAAGCAGTGCCCTGCCAACACTGTTTACAGTGGAGGTGGGAATCTGCTGACCACAACTGAGGATATTGTTGGACGGTGGAAGGAATACTTCGAGGATCTCCTCAACCCCACCGTCACGTCTTCCACTGAGGAAGCAGAGGCTGAGGGCTCAGAGGTGGACTCGTCCATTACTCGGGCTGAAGTCACTGAGGTAGTTGGGAAGCTCCTCGGTGGCAAGGCACCGGGGGTGGATGAGATACGCCCTGAGTACCTCAAGTCTCTGGATGTTGTGGGGCTGTCTTGGCTGACACGCCTCTGCAACATCGCGTGGTGTTTGTGGACAGTACCTCTGGACTGGCAGACCGGGGTGGTGGTCCCTCTTTTTAAGAAGGGGGACCGGAAGGTGTGTTCCAACTACAGAGGGATCACACTCCTCAGCCTCCCCGGGAAAGTCTATGCCAGGGTACTGGAGAGGAGAATGCGGCCGATAGTCGAACCTCAGATCCAGGAGGAACAATGCGGTTTTCGTCCCGGTCGTGGAACACTGGACCAGCTCTATACCCTCTCCAGGGTTCTGGAGGGTTTATGGGAGTTTGCCCAACCATGTGCTTTGTGGATCTGGAGAAGGCATTCGACTGTGTCCTCGTGGTGCCCTGTGGGGTGCTCTGGGAGTATGGGGTCCGGGGCCCTTTGCTAAGGGCCACCGGGAGGAGACCTCAGGGAAGACCTAGGACATGCTGGAGGGACTATGTCTCTCGGCTTGCCTGTGAACACCTCGATATCCCCCCAGAAGAGCTGGAGGAAGTGTCTAGGGAGAGGGAAGTCTAGGCGTCTCTGCTTAGACTGCTGCCATACTGGGCGACGTAACCGTCCTTGATTTTAAAATGTCCATAAAGGGTTCTGAACTGCACTTTGTCTGGCCCGTCACCATCAGGAGCCATTTATACTCACCTAAAGGATTATTAGGAACACCATACAAATACTGTGTTTGACCCCCTTTCGCCTTCAGAACTGACTTAATTTTACATGGCATTGATTCAACAAGGGGCTGAAAGCATTCTTTAGAATTTTTTTCCCATATTGAGAGGATAGGATCTTGCAGTTGATGGAGATTTGTGGGATGCACATCCAGGGCATGAAGCTCCCGTTCCACCACATCCCAAACATGCTCTGGTGACTGTGGGGGGAATTTTACTACAGTTAGTACAGTTAGTTCAAGAAACCCATTTGAAATGATTCGAGCTTTGTGACATGGTGCATTATCCTGCTGGAAGTAGCCATCAGAGGATGGGTACATGGTGGTTGCAAAGGGAAGGACATGGTCAAAAATAATGCTCAGGTACGCCGTGGAATTTAAAGAATGCCCAATTGGCACTAAGGGGCCTAAAGTGGGCCAAGAAAACATTCCCCACATCATTACACCACCATCACCAGCCTGCACTCTCAACAGAAATCGAGACTCATCAGACCATGCAAAATTTTTTTTGCTGAATACCTTGGTTGTAACGACTGGTTATTTCAGTCAAAGTTGCTCTTCTATCAGCTTGAATCAGTCGGCCCATTCTCCTCTGACCTATAGCAACAACAAGGCATTTCCGCCCACAGGACTGCCGCATACTGGACGTTTTACCTTTTCACACCATTCTTTGTAAACCCTAGAAATGGTTGTGCGTGAAAATCCCAGTAACTTGTGAAATACTCAAACCGGCCCGTCTGGCACCAACAACCATGCCACGCTCAAAATTGCTTAAATTACCTTTCTTTCTCATTCTGACATTTCAGTTTGGAGTTCAGGAGATTGTCTTGACCAGGATCACACCCTGAAGCATTTGTCATGTGATTGGTTGATTAGATTCATGCATTAATGAGAAATTGAACAAGTGCTCCTAATAATCTTTTAGGTGAGTGTAATTTAATATGGATGAAGGAAGAGTAAAGAAGTGATTTGGGGTGAAGGGATGTTAGTATGAAAGGATGTGAAAGCAGACCTCGTTGGTAAATTTTTGAAGGGGTCAGACACGAAATCGGAGAGATTGAAAATCAGCCCAGAAATTGGGAGGTAAGTTTAAGTTATCTATGTGCCTCGTTATACATGACGAGTACTGTGTGTCTGATTGAGAGAACTGAAACAAGCAGTGATGACAGAAAGAAATAGGACTTCTGGGAAAATTTGAGGTTTGGTTGAAGTGTATTAATGTGTATTTGAGGTGTAGTTGAGGCGTAGCCTTGCTCCCAAACCTAAATTAACACATTAATTAATTTCAAAGTGGGAGCGGTTGTGGGTTCTCTGACAAACGCAGCTGTAATTACCAAAAGAAAGCGGTTTGACTATTAATGAGATTTACAGCATTTAGGATGTGAGAGCATCCTAAGGTGTGGTTCCTAAATAGCACCGCCCAAAAGTATATATTCTCAAAATCATTTTGATGTTTCTTAGACATAACATCAGTAGAAACATGTGTAGACTATCTCACTGACAATACCCTCAAACCGATGGCGACATCTATTATTGAGATTAGTGAGTGAGGCTCAAACAAATGGAGCAGGAATAGGCCAATACACTGGACCCTAACAGAGTCCTATTTTGTTTTTTCGAACTTGGATAGTCTCCATTTGTAAAAGAAAACGATGCCCATAAATATGATTTTGTCATAACAACACAGAGGGTCTGAAGTGGGATCTGTGCCCCCTAAGGGTTAAAAGTGGTCGCGGTTGGAGAGGCCGTAGAGGCAATATGGTTGCCAGGGTTCTGTCAGTCTGTGGCTACAGATGTATCTTATTACCAGTGTATGACTGTGGAGTGAATGAATAATGTGAGCACTTTAAGTCTCTTGGAAAAAAACAGTAATATAAAACAAATTCCTTATTATAAAAGTTACACAGTGCCTCTTCGCAACTGCTGTTTGAGATCAAACAATAAATGTAACAATCCAAAAAAAATATTGGATACCGTTTGAGGCTTTCACACACATTTGAAATACATTTAGTGAAATGTTTAAATAACTTCCAATTCAATTAACTTCCATTCAATTCTGATAGTAGTATGGTTTGATGTGCTGTACTTGTGGGTGGTCCTCAGGTGTCGGAGCGCTGCCTGCCTCCTCCACCCCCCCAGCAGCAGTCCCTCCATGAGAAGGTACTGGCTGAGATCAAGCAGCAGAGAAAGCTCCGGCCGGTCGCCCCGTCCAGCTCCAGGCGTAAGCAGAAATATACAGAAATAAAACCTAGATGTGACGTAATTGTTATATTACAGAAATGGCAAACATATTGCTTACGCACAAATATAGTAAGCTTACACATGTTTTTTGTATGCCAAGAATCCTGTTATAAATAACAATAAACAATAAACAAACAATAAATATACTTTTTTTCATTATTTGATTCTTATCATACCTCTTTAAATCAGTTTTGAAGACCCAGTAAAGGCAAGTGATCATATGGCCACAGTGGCTTCTGAGATCTGATTGTGTATTTCCTGTTATATTAGAGCTGGACTTGTATTGTGAGACATTTGTCTTAATTATTAAAGTCTTTGGCTTAAGCGATTTTACTTTTGCAGTTTTTGTCAAATGTCTTTATCAGAATGTAAATGTTGACATGAGTGATTAAATGTAAATTCAACTCACTTTAACATAGTGTCAACCTTCCCTTCAATGAATTCCGGAATAAAAACAAAAATTGAAAGACATTTGGAAATAATTCCATTTTAAATTTCATAACCAACTTGACTAATAGTTTAATATGAATCTATACACTTCATCTTTTATCTGAAGAAAAATGTATGTAAATCCTTTGTGCATGATTTCTTTTCTTGTGGCCTGTTTATACAAAAAAGCCTATGTGTTTTAATGTTTAATGTTTAGCTTTGTCGTCCTCAGCCTTTGGCTCTCTGCCCTGCCTGGCACAGACTTGTTCCTGTAATGTCAAATCTACATCATGCATCGACCTGTCAGTGTCGGAGCCCAGCTCCCGGCCACCATTCCGTCCCCGCATCCTTCTCAGAGCACCCACTCTGGCAGAGATGGAAGAGATGAACATCTCAGAGGTTAGATGGTCTTTCTCTGACTCAATTGCTTTTACATAACTGGAAGATTTTAAAAAGGACTGTTCCCAAATATGTAACTTTCATTAAAAAGCTGCAATTTTATGTCATCCTTGATTCTCATTATCTCCTTTTAATATCCCCCTAGGAGCGTTTAGGGCGTGTGGAAAGAGTCAAGACAGGGGATAGTGCGATGTTGAGGTCAAAGTATGTGTAGCACTCCATGACCCCCTTTTATCTGGATGAACAAGTGATGAGATAACGTGTAAATGTCTGTGTCCATTAGTTGTCTGCTCGAGAGTGCTCCCACTTTACCAGTTCTTGCTCACTAAACCGGAAGTGAAGGACTCCCTTCACATTTTTACATTGTGCCTTGCTTGGAAAGCAAAGCAAGGTACATGTTTGTAATTTAAAACTGCTTGTGGACATACATTTTTTGTCATCACTTTATTTTAACTTTGTTCAATGTTGTAAGTCAAGTACATAGAAGTTTACATTGGTTGGTGCTTGGTACTTTGTGCTATGGACAGCATTTGATGCACATGGTCCAAATATTAAAAGAACTAAACCTGTTTGAGGCTCTCTGCTTATTCCTTCCTTCTACTGCTTCATAAAGGAATCGAGTTATTGTCAGGGCTTTACTTAAAATTTTGACATCTGTGGTTATTAATGAGATTGGGTGGTAGTTAGTGCATTGTGTATGGTCCTTGTATGGTTTAGGGATAAGTGATATTAATGGTTATTTGGTTATTTCATCAATGAATTCTGCATGATCCAAGTTAACTGTCTGTGAACTGCGGCAGTAGCTCAGTAGTTAGAGTGGTCGCCCTTCAACCGGTAGGCTGTTCGATTCCCACTCTCTCCACATTTCATACTGTCATTGTGTCCTTGGGCAAGACACTTAACCCACCTTGCCTCCAGTGGCTGTAACACTGGTAGTTACTGTAGAACCACCGAGTGGACCACGTTTTCTGCCTCCATTGTTTATGCGGCCGCTCGAAACTGTGGTCGTAAAGTCACAAGTCCCTGACGTGGCAGCAACCCATGAACTTGTTGGTGGACACCTGAAGTAAGCGATCAAGCTGAAGAAAGAGACCTAACGAGCCTGGTTTACCTTGTGGGACTCTTGAAGCAGTTGACCAAGCGGACTTTAGGGTGGTTGTGGAGGCAAAAACTTGGGTCTGGGAGGAGTTTGATAAGGCCATCGAGAAGGACTATCAGTCCGCCTCAAAGAAATTCTGGCAAACTGTCAGGAGGGGGAAGCAGAGGGCTCGGGGGTGGACTTGTCCATCATCCAAGCTGAAGTCACTGATGTAGTTAAGAGTACCTCAAGTCTGTGGATGTTGTGGGGCTGTCTTGGCCGACACGCCTCTACAACATTGCGTGGTGGTTGGGGACAGTGCCTCTAGACTGGCAGACTGGGGGGTGGTCACTCTTTTTAAGGAGAAATAGAGGGTGTGTTCCAACTACAGGAAGATCACACTCCTCAGCCTCCCTGGGAAAGTCTATGCCAGTGTACTGGCGAGGATAATTCGGCCGACCTCTCTTTCTGTCCACACATTGATAGAACAATTTAAACCCTGCTCCAATGCTTCTAGCCTTGCTACCTTTCCACCTGGTCTCCGGAACACACAGAGTGTTGACTTTCCTCCTCGGCATCATATTTGCCAGCTCTCTACCTTAACTTGTCATTGCACAAACATTCAAAGTCCCCACTTTCAGTCCTTAAATCCGGCCTTTCCTATTTGCTCTTTACCTAGGGACACGCCTACCTCCTACTACTAATAAATGCCCAATTTCCACCAATGCCCTGTAGGTCAACGCCGCCGATGGCCCAGCTCTTTACCTTCTCCAGGGTGCAATTATGAGTGCAACGTTTCGCTGTTCATTGACTATGGACCCCACAAACACATGGGGAATGGCGAGAACGTTCCGACAAAGAGCAGCCATGCTTGGCAAGTGACTATTGTAATTGCTGCTCACCAGTAATCCCCAAGAGTCTGACAAATGAATGATGAGCGAAGCCAAGTGCACTATCCTGGCATATATAGGGACCTGTCATACTTTTAATTGCTTATTTATGAAATGAATGGAGGTCAATGGGCAAATTGCCATTGAAGGGGTCACTCATGATGAAACACCCTCAGAACTGACTACAGACCACACGCACACAAATGGCGAGAGTTTTCTGAAAGAAAGACAAGTTAGAAAAACGGCTACAATGTTTTTGCACAGATTTTTTATTATTATTAATTATTAATTATTATTTACTAGAATAGAAAAAGATACAAAACATGGGACAAATTTAGATTTTTTTGGCAGAATTTTAAAAATTTTGCACACATGTCCAGGATTCAACAAGAAACAAAAAGCAAATCAGACCCATTCCCTAACATCAACTTGGTTTTCGTGACGGCCTGAACATATCCATATTTTAAAAAATACATAAATTTGTTGTAACTTACACAAACTTTAACAATTTTATTTCTACAGAATGTATTCTGCAGACATGCCTGAACAGATCTAACTTTTAAAAAAGTTGGTGAAATCTAACACCTTGTAAAAACTGGAAAAGTAGTCTAAATGGTTACTAAACGTCTCTTACATCTATTCACAATTTAAAATGATCATATAAGTACATGACAAATACAAGATGTTTACAGTGGAAATATATTCAACATTTTCTGTTTCTGGTGAGTTTTAACTTGTCCTTAAGTTTTTAATAACTTAAATTATTAAAGTTTTAAATGCTTTGGCTCTGAGGCAATGTTTTTGTGTGCATTCAGTTTGTGTGTGTGGTCTGGTCTTTCTTTTTTCTCAAATAAAGCCTCTGGTATCACCTTTAATTACTTAAATATCTCTGCATCCGGGAAGGGCTTCTTGTTTATGCCAAATACCGGGCCACACGGAAGGAGGCTTCTGTAGCTCTCTCCTGCAGTGTCAAAGCTCTATCAAGCAACTTATTTGTTGATTCATAGAAAGACTTTAGCTGATGTAGTTTGGTTGTCCTCACCTCTGTATTCTGTCGCAGGTCAATGTCTATGTTTTGTTTCATAGCGGCGTTTTAGAATTCAACTCATCAGAACTTGTCTTGTGGCACGCCAATTTCTGCTCTCATTTTGCAGTTGGCAGGCTTAAAAAATGAGGCCTCACTCTTTGTGAAGCAAGAGGAGGATACGCATGATTTATATGAAGACCTAGAAAGCATACAACTTTTGCTTTCTTATAATGACTATTCTGTAATGACTATAATAACTTACTTTTTCCTCTTCAGTTGGCATTGCCATGCTTTGATAAGCATGTCTGAAATATAAATAAAAAGAAGTATTATCTATAAATACATTGTTTTTTAGGAACATGGAACTTAACATACAGTTCATTCCAGCATAGATGTTTTGCTCTATATTTGTTAAATAAATCTGTGACTTGAAGGAGAACATTTTTACCTTCGTAAATAGTTTTTGATGTGTAGCAAAATAGCAGTTATTTTCTCCTTGCAATTTCTCTAATGCTACAGTACAGTGGCTTTAACAGTGTCTACAGTGCAGAATACTTTGAAATGGCATTTTTAGATGACTTTGGACACGTTTGCTTCAAGCCATTTCTCAGCATCATGAAAAATTAAGCTCAGTGTGTAAGATGCACACCTTAAGTGTGGAGGGAGAGAAAACTGTCCATCAGAGTCCTTTGAGAGAGTCTGCTAAACATCAGTAAATGTCACCTCTTCCTCTGACTCATCAGAATCTGATTGTTTGTACATTCGAAAAGCTTTGACAAAATTGGACCTGTTGTCTTTCACTGTTTCGGTCACTTTAGAGTTAAGTCAATAAGCTGAATAGATTTTATTGGCAATTACATTAAATATGTTTTTCCCTCTAACTCTTTTACAAGCTAATGCTGCATGACCACATACATAGAAGAAGAAGGATAAATCCAATGTGCCAATCATTCCTAGAAAACCTTTGTTATGGCTCATCCAAATGTCAGCAGTTTTGGAAATATATTCCAAACTCTCGAATGTCCTTTTAAGCGTAATTTCCATCTCTGTGTAGCACTTATGTAAGTAAGAGGAAAAAGTTTTTTAATCAGGTAGTGCTGCTTTTTTGCTACACACTGGTACTTTTTTTTTTTTTTTAAATATGCCAACAGTACGCAGTGGTAGCATTTCTTACACTATGTAGCCTGCAATAATTTTTGTTTAAGCTCACTTTCAGACACTCTCTGCACTGGCAATGTAAAATCAAGTTTTGCCTGCCTAACAGCTGTTGCTGAGGTGTTATCTGTCGATGAACAAGAATCACTGGAAAGTGTTTGTCAATGCTGCCTTGTGAGGTGTTTCAGTTGTGCTATTGACAGCCACCAATAGTTTTTCTCCCCGGATATAGCTTTGCTGTAATGTTCTTGTCAAACTGTGTAAAAAAGATGAAGTCATTTGGTAAAACAGCTACTCGCTTTGGCCAATATCTTCCACTTTATACAGCACTTATGCAGTAAACTGGCTGTTAAACTAATTAACAGTATGTAATGCAAATACATTACAAGTAACTGTAATTAGTGCCTAAAAATGAACAGTAATCCCTTACTTTACTTATCATCAGCAGATACTCCATCCTACACTACCATCATCAACCAGAATTCCTCCGCCTCCTCGTCCTTTGTCTGCTTCACATGTTAAAGCTGCAGCTTTCCTGTAGTTGATCTAGTGAAACAATCATGTTGCTACTATTTGATTGCATCTAATAAAAATACAATTAAAATAATGTTATATAGAACACAATCCAATCATGTTTGATAAACGATTGCAACAATTGTGTGATATACATTATTTTGTCCCAGCCAACATTTCAACATGAGTTCCATAAGGGTTATATTGGTGTTCAAATATGGGTCCCAAGTTGGTTTGTCCACAGTTTCAACAGTGGCCCCACCTGTGTTAGCCCTTCAATTGGGTTTCGATGTAAGCCAGAAGTGAACTGGAACTATGCCAGTTTTTTTTTACATTTAATTGATGATCAGAGACCTTAAGTGACATCAACAGGGAGGGATTCTTGATTTTTATTTATATAATGTTTATTTTTAATTTATTTTCATTTATGGTGACATAAGGTTGTATTGTTTTGAAACGCTAATGTCACAAGCTGCATCGACCTGATGTCTTCAGTATATACTTGACTTTGGTTTGAACTTGTAAGCTCTGATTCTTAACCATTGAAGATCAGTAGTGGAATGCAACACAGTGAATGTTGTTATTGCAGACCTACTTTTTCCACCAAAACAAATTGTGCACTTTGCAGACTATTTTTTCTTCGTTGCCTAATTTCTAAATAATGTGCACACCACCAGTCGCTCTGCTAATAGTGACCTGTCAATAATATTGATAATACATTCATCTGAAGTTGGATGATTCATAATCACCCATTTGCTTGTAATTTCCATTTGGCTACTGAACTTAACCTGCCAACTAAGCACATCTCAGTGCTTCCATATTTGTGTTTCCTGAACACACCTGAAGTGAGGCCAATACTTCTATCCAAAATATTGTGCCTCACAGAAAGAAGGGCATGGGTTTGACACCAGGACAGGCATTCTCTGTGTTGTGTCTATACTGTACAGTATGTCCTCGCTATCTTAATGTGGGTTCTGTTTTCCTCCTGTCTAAACACCTGCTTGTGCAGGTGAACTGGTGAATTTCTTAGTGAAAGGTTGTAATAATTCTATTGAGGTCTAAGGGAAGTGGCTCTTGTTTTCCCCCAAAACAGGGGGGATGTGTTTCAAGCCAAAGTAGCCTTCTGCGGTGGTCTAATGTAGCACTCTATTTGTATGTGTGTGTTGCAGGAGGAGGAGTCTCCAGAGACTGGGGAGCTGAGGAGGACTGAGAGCTCCCCTACACCACTCAGACGAGACCGGTCCTTCTCAGAGCATGACCTAGCTCTGCTGCGTGGGGAAATGCCCTCATTGACGCAGTCTGTGCAGTTAAACGCGACAGTCAGACTCAGGGGGGACCGGCTGCGGGCCAGTACCCTGGCAGGGGCTGGGCCTCCTCCCACCCACAGGGGTCAGTACAGACTACTCACCTCATAATATACACCCTTGTCTCTGATACAGTGTACAGTACAAGCAGGTTAGTTTGTGTTCAATTTAGAGATGCTCTCTATTGTTCAAAAGCCGAATGCAGGTGGTGATCTATGTTGTTTATTATAGCATCTGTTGCTTGCGTCTGTTGCGGCACTGCTTCAAACTAATACTTGATCTGATAAAGAGGTGCTGGGTCTGTTCCATAATGTCACAGGCAGTGTCTAATTATAATAAAATTGTGTTTTTATATTTATGAAATAAACATTGAGTCAGCCTGTGAATAGCAGTGTGTTAATGTCTCTGATGTTACCAGTCCCAGTTTCTTTTACTGTAGCTTCCAACTGTCTGCCTTTGTTCTAAAACACTGCCCTCCGATAGGGTTAGAGGGATTTTGACGTAAGTGATACAAGTCACTTTTCAAAAAAGATGCAGTTGCATTCTGATGTTTGTTGCCAGAACATTTGGCTGGTTCTTTGCACAATTAAGGCTTGTCGGGACAGCCTCAGCAGCTTTTACACCAGACACTGTACACACAGGTCTTGAAGGCTGTGAAGGCAGGAGAACCCCCATAAGTCAGAGGGACCTGAGTGTCACGCAGTGTCACATGTCCTGAAGGCCTGTACCAAACAACTTGCAGGTGTGTACACATACATTTTCAACTTGCTCTATCGCAAACAGTAGTCCCACGTCTGTTCTAACTCTTTATTATCGTACCAGTTCCTAAGAAACCAAACACTTCAACTTTAAGTGACTTCAGACCTGTGGCTCTTACTCCAGTTGTCATGAAGTGTTTTGAAAACTTGGTCCACATAAACATACTCTCATATCCCAGACACTGTTGACCCACTTTAATTTGCCTGTTGTCTCAATAGATCAGTAGACGTTGTAGTGGACTTGGCTTTCACACAATCCAAAATAATGGACTATAATCAAACGTATGCTAGGATTCTGTTTTTGGATTATAGCGCTGCTTTCAACACCATCCGTCCAAGGAAAACTTGTAATGAAGCTGGATTTCCTTATTGAGAGACCACAGGTGGAAAGGAGGAAGAATGTCTGCACAGGAACCCCCCAAGGCTGCTGTTTCAGTTCCACAAATATCACTTATGTACACAAATTATACAATATTGTTCAAAATAATAGCAGTACAATGCCATTAACCTGAATAATCCAGGTTTTTGTATTTTTTTATTGCTAAGTGGTAAACAAGTTACCAGTAGGTGCAGTAGAGTCTCAGAAAATAAACAAGACCCAGCATTCATGATATGCACGCTCAGTAGGCTGTGCAATTGGGCAATTAGTTATAAAGGGTGTGTTAAAAAATAGCAGTGTGGCATTCTATTACTGAGGTCCTCAATTTTGTGAAAAAATTGGTGTGAATCAGGTGGCCCCTATTTAAGGATGAAACCAGCACTTGTAGAACATGTATTTGTGTTATAAGAATTCTTTATGTCCTTATATCCACACAGACACGTAGACAGAGCATAATTTAAAAGCCATGGCCAGGTTTATTCTTGCAAGAAGAAGCAAATCAGACACACATGTATCAAGGGTACAGCAGAAGGTTTGCTTCAGGAAGTAAACAATACATGGGATTTTATATCCAGCAGCATAATGGAAATTAAAACATACAATAACATCTCATCCCTGTTTATAGCAAAAATGGCATAAATCAAAATAACCCACCTTGATTTGAACTGTACTTTGTCAGGAGCGAAAACCCGGCAGGCAGCTGACCTAGCCTAAGTACATTTGACCGTTTGGTAAATGACCTATGGCCAGGAAAATGACCTCCTGACGCCCCTCTGCCAAGGCGGCTACTCACAAACAAGGCCTAAAATATATGTAAATGATTAAATGGTAATACACAGACATCAAGCATCAAATGTGTGTCATCACTTCAACTTATTACTACAAAACACATTTCAAATCAATTGACAAAATTGATTATTCTGGGATATGTTCACAATCAAATGGGACTCCACAGAGTCATGCACTGATTCTTCAAAATCAAATTTGTTAAAGTCCATAAATCAAAACACAGTGTCACTCCAAAATAAACTAGAGAAATATGCCAGAGTTTAAGTTGGTCGCCCCATCGGACTCAAGATCTCTGTCCCTGCCTGTCCATTACTGTCCCTGTAACAAAAAAGAAAAAGCATAATAACTTCAATGAACCATACAGCCCTTTGGACTGTAGTATGATCCGTCCTGGAGCTGTTGTCCCGTTGGTGTTCATGCAAACGTTAACATCCCTCAAATATCAAAGTGTTCATCTGAGGTCAAAGCCTTGACCATAGTCGTTGGGCAGGTGCATGTCTAGGAATGTTGACCCAGGAATGGCCACATCCATCAATCTCACCAACAAGCTCCGGATACATGGAAATCAACACAAACAAAAGTTATAAGACATGGAAGTGCCACACAAGTACATGTATCTTAATACAGATTTAAAATCCCAGTCAATTTTCCAAATATTTTGTAAATATTTTTAAAACCAGGTCAAAATCAATTCCTCTATTCCAGAATACTCTGCCAGTTCCTCTGCTAGAGTGTCCTGTGATAGACCTGTGTTTGAGACTAAAATAAAAATAAAATCATAAAAGGAATGGTCAGTGCTATTTATAATTTAAAAATGTTAGTCCATCAATTATCATTTCTAATTATTTATCTTCTTTATGTTTTACAAATAGCATCACTCTTGTCTCTGTTATTTTTAAAACTTAATTTTGTTCAGTTCAGTCTTAATTTTAGTTACCTTTAGTTGTAGGTCTTTACCTGTGACTGTAAGTGGTATCATCCGCAATTATGATAAAATTGAACTCTTTCGATGCAAACATAAATAATGTACATAAAATCAACAAAGCTCTGTTTAAATTTTGCTGTATTTACTTTTAAAATCCCCACACGGGACAATTTCTTTAGGGTTTTGTTTAGTATAGATTTGTTCCATACAGTCTCTGTAAAACTCAGTTTTACCACCAGGTGCTCAATAAATACAATAAACCACTTTGTTTTTGTCTTTCCAATATTAATTTTAACCACAGCATATTTAAAACATTTTATTCATTCCTAATTTCACTTTTTGCATTCAGACTCTACATAAAGATTCAGATTCGCCAACATTGCACTCAGTAATAGTCAGTAATATTGATTTAAAACAATGCTAAAACTAACCTTTAAACTTTTTATCTTTAGGTTCCAAAGACTTTACTTAGTGTTCTCCATAAACACCTCTAAAATTCAGCCAAAAAAAAAAATTATTCAATCCTGTTCAAAAGGACAGACTATTGTGTTGTGTACAATAATCCAAAACTTTCCAACATTCAAATCAGATCCATCAAAAAAAATCAAAACTTTTAAAAATGACTTTAAGCAGTGATTAAAACCCAGTGAGCACCTTGGCATATGTTCTTAAATTTTTCAAATAAACCACCTCTCTAATCCTCCAAAATTGTTTTAACAGTTTCAACAGTTTTAACATTTTCAATTCCCAGATTACAAATTTACATTGCAGATTAAAACTTTATTGTAAATATGACACTTGTTACCATCTATTTCAGTGTTAGGTATTATACCTTGATTTTAAAATACCATTTTGATAACCATGTTCATTATTTATTTTCAACTGTCTTCATTTCAGTTTTCAAAATTCCCTAGACAAATTTTCTCAAAAAAACATATTCAATCCTATTCATTTTGTTGTTTAGTTTACCAAATCTAAAAAAGACAAAATGGTTGTACCAGTGTAAACACATGGTAATACTGTACAAAAAAGCAACAGAAAAAAAATAAAGCAAATTAAAATGTAGACTAATTAAGTATCATAAACTTTATTTAACACATAAGTTCAGTGTAATCTGTTTCTGTCACTGACATTTCTACCTCAGCATTTTTCAATATTAAAAGGTTTGTTTAATGTAAAGGCTCTCACACTGGCTGTGGAGCTAAACTCCAGCTCTTAAAAAAACAGCAGAAAAACCAAAACCAAAACATTTCTGCTAGCTCCGGACGTGTTACCTTGACTTGCATTGAATGTTATCTTGTGTTAAAACATTCCTCGTGAATCCAAACAGTGGTTATTTTGAATCCACTTTCTTCAACACTTCGTCAGAACGAAACCAGAGAAATACATAATTGTTTCTTATCTTTTCTCAGGTTCTGGTAATATTGTTTTCTTTTAACGGTGAGCTTTATGGCTGAAATATCTATACAATTGTATTATCTTTATAAACATGCTCTGCGCAATTCAACTTTTCATTCATTTTATACCGCCTTGTCCCATTAGGGGTCGCAGGTGACTGGAGCCTATCCCGGTAGCTTTGGGCCTGAGGCGGGGCACACCCTGGACAGTGGCCAGTTAGTCAAAAGGCTGACATATAGAGACAAACATTGACAGACAACCATTCACTCTCACATTCATTCACTAGGAACACTTTAGAGTTATCAATTAACCTATACATACATGTCTTTGGACGGTGGGAGGAAGCCGGAGAACCCAAAGAGAACCCATGGTAATACGTAGAGGACATGCAGACTCCTCACAAAAAGACCGGAGTCGGACGAAATTGTTTGAATCAGCCAGGTTTTGAACTCACAACCTTCTTGCTGTAAGGCAGGAGTGCTAACCACTCTACCACGTGCACCCTACTAGCAATTCAACTGTTTCAAAATACTAATTAATACTTTTATTTTGGATCTTTGAACTTCTTCAAATCTATAATCTCATCTCTTCCGTGTCACACAAACGTAATACAATATCTGTTCTTTAACAGGTTATTTATAAGTTTTCTCATAATTCAAGAGCACATCCACCTTCTGTAGATGTGTCTCATGTGGTCCGTGTCTGTGTGTCGTGTTACGGCAGAAAACCAAAACGCAGGCACACACGTAAAGTTCACAAAAATAGGTTTATTGAAAATGATCAACTTATAAATGGCGGGTTCTTCGGGATAACGAGTTGTAGCAGGGTGCGGACCAGATTGAGCTGGAGCGAGACAAACTGAAGGACTGGCGGGGTTCAGAGATGACCGAGGTGGAGCGGGAACCGGACTGGAGGTAGGGACGGGAAGGATCTGAGGTGAACAAAGGAAAACAGGTAAGTACATACATAGATCAAACTCTTGAGCGAGGCGTATTACTAACTGTAGTCAGTGTTACGATCTGGCGTCGAGGAGCAGGCTGCGGTGCTTCTTATTCCCTCTTGATTATTCACTCGGATCAGCTGGGTTTGCTCCGCCGGCGCTCCCGCACACCTGTCTCCTCTCTGCGAATCAGTAGGGGCGGGGAGCCCAGCACGGAGGCGCGGCCAACGGTGCCGAGTCCTGATCCACCGTGACAGTACCCCCCCCTCTATGGACGCCACCTGGCGGCCTATCCCGTTTCTCCGGATGGCGTAAAAAAAATTCTCAAATCAGAGACGGATCCAGAATGTTTCTCCGTGGCACCCAACATCGTTCCTCCGGCCCATAACCCTCCCAATCCACGAAAAACTGAAGGTCCCGACCCCGGCGCCGTACATCCATAATCCGCCGTACCGTGTATGCTGGATGATTATCAATCAACCTGGGAGGCGGCGGGGGAGGACAGGGAGGACTCAATGGACTGGACCTGACCGGCTTGATCCTGGAGACATGGAAGGTAGGGTGAATCCTAAGAGACCGAGGGAGCTTAAGTCTAACTGCCGCAGGGTTGATGACCTTCTCTATTTCAAACGGGCCGATGAACCGTGGTGCCAATTTCGTAGCCTCAACCCGCAACGGCAGGTCACTGGATGACAGCCAAACCTTCTGACCCGGAGAGTATCTAGGGGCGGGGGTGCGGTGGCGGTTAGCTTGGACTTGCGACTGAGCCGAGCCCCTCTCCAGAGCTGATCGGGCCCTTCTCAAGACCTGATGGCACCGTTTCAAGTGATCTTGAATGGACGGAACTGCCAGCTCTTGTTCCTGGTCAGCAAATAAAGGTGGTTGATAACCATAACAACATTGGAAAGGAGACATACCCAGGGAGGTGTTCACCAACGTGTTGTGGGCATATTCTACCCATGGCAGCTGAGCACTCCAACTTGCCGGATTGGCAGATGAGGTGCACCTCAGGGCCACCTCCATCTGTTGGTTCGCCCTTTCCGTCTGTCCGTTGGTCTGTTGATGATACCCAGAGGAGAGACTAACCTTGATATCCAACGCCGTACAAAACGCCTTCCAAACCTGGGAGGTGAACTGTGGACCTCTGTCTGACACAATGTCCCGAGGAATCCCGTGTAACCGGAACAGATGCTTCACCAGGAGATTCGCGGTTTCCCTGGCGGACGGAAGCTTGGTCAACGGCACGAAGTGAGCTGCTTTGGAGAAACGATCAACTATCGTCAGCACCACCGTATGTCCGTTCGATGGCGGGAGCCCCATAACGAAGTCCAATGCCACATGAGACCACGGCCGGCTGGGAATGGGTAGTGGCTGTAACAGTCCCGCTGGGGGTCGATGGAGGGCCTTATTCTGGGAACAAACTTGACAAGCTGCAATGTAGTCCTTAGTGTCTCTGTCCATGGTGGGCCACCAAAATTTGCAGCGTAGGACGGCCAGAGTGCGACCCATCCCTGGATGGCACGTGAGTCGGGTCCCATGGGCCCAGTGCAACACCTCCGACCTGACCGGATCTGGTACAAACATAGCGTTAGCCGGCCCTGTCCCAGGATCGGGGTGCAGACGTTGAGCCATCCGGACCCGATCTTCTATTTCCCAGGTGAGGGTTGCCAGAATGCGCGACTGGGGCAGGATGTGCTCCTCCTCAGGAGACGGCTGCTCCGTGGAAAAAACTCTGGATAGTGCATCTGGTTTGGTGTTCTTGGAACCTGGGCGATAGGTAAGCACAAAATTAAAACGGTCAAAAAATAATGCCCACCTTGCCTGCCGAGAGTTCAGCCTTTTTGCCGTCTGGATGTAGGTCAGGTTCGTATGGTCGGACCAGACCACAAACGGCTGAATGGCACCCTCCAGCCAATGACGCCATTCTTCTAAAGCCAACTTGACCGCCAGGAGCTCTCTGTTCCCCACATCATAGTTCCGCTCTGCTGCAGAGAGCTTACGAGTAGTAGGCGCAGGGGTGGAGCTTCTGGTCAGTGGAAAAGCGCTGGGAAAGAACCGCTCCTACTCCCGTCTCCGAAGCGTCGACCTCCACCACAAACTGCAGTTCTGGATCCGGCTGTATGAGCACAGGGGCCGACGTAAACCGATGCTTCAGTTCCTTGAATGCTCCTTCTGCCTCCGGAGTCCAGACAAAAGGTCGCGCAGTGGAAGTAAGAGCCGTCAAAGGAGTTGCCAGTCTACTGAAGTTCCTGATAAATCTCCTGTAGAAATTAGCAAAACCCAAAAATCGCTGAACCTCCTTGCGGCTGGACGGAACCGGCCACTCCCGTACCGCCGTAACCTTCTCTGGGTCCATTTGGATCTGTCCCTGAGCGATGATGTAGCCGAGGAAGGTTACGGACGGTGCGTGGAACTCACACTTCTCGGCCTTCACAAACAGCTTATTCTCCAAATCTTTAGAAAAAATCAGGATATCATCCAAATACACAAAAACAAAACGTCCAATCATGTCTCGTAAGACATCATTAACTAAGTTCTGGAATACCGCAGGGGCATTCGTGAGTCCGAACGGCATCACCCGATATTCAAAATGGCCTAAAGGAGTGTTAAAAGCGGTCTTCCACTCATCCCCCTCCCTAATACGCACCAAATGGTATGCGTTACGGAGGTCGAGTTTTGTGAAAACCCTGGATCCCCGAGGGATTGAAAACAGAACTGATCAGCGGGAGTGGGTATTTGTTCTTTATGGTGATCTTGTTCAGCCCCGATAATCTATGCATGGTCTCAAGGATTTGTCCTTCTTGGCAACAAAGAAAAACCCGCGCCTACCGGAGAGGGCGAGGGTTGTATTATCCCGGCTGCCAAGGACTCCTGGATGTATTTCTCCATCGCCTCGCTCTCCGGCCTCGAGATGGTGTAGAGACGGCTGTGGGGGAGAGGAGCACCGGGGAGGAGGTCGATGGCGCAGTCATAGGGTCTGTGAGGTGGAAGCAACAAGGCCTGATGTTTACAGAACACCGCCGACAGGTCGTGGTAGATGGACGGAACCGAAGACAGATCCGGAGGTTCCGGTACCGGGTTGGACCTAGAAGAAACAGGAGGCAAAGCAGACTGCAGGCAAGATAAATGGCAAAAGTTACTCCATGACAACACTTGGTATGCTGCCCAGTCTATGTGGGGGTTATGTATTCTCAGCCAAGGTAGACCCAATACAATTGGAGTGTGCACACACTCAAAAATGTAAAAACTAATAGTCTCTTTATGATTACCCGACAGAAGGAAGGTTACGGGAATCGTCTGTTCTCTGATCTGGGTCAGCACCTCTCCGTTCAAAGCCTTAACCTCCAACGGCACCTCCAACTGCACAGTCCGGATGCCAAACCTCTTAGCCACTCCACGGTCCAAAAGGCTTTCATCCGCTCCTGAATCAATCATAACATCAGAAGATCGAGTCTGATCTGTTAAAATAATAGTTCCTTCCATTCTCACAGGTTTGGGAGATGAATGGACTTGGCTCAGCAGTACCTCTCCCATTACTGCCGAGCCCCCCCTTTTCCCGGACGGAGCGGACACGAAGCCGGAAATGTCCTAACCTCCCGCAATAGAGACAGCTCCCAGTACTGACTCGACGATGTCTCTCCTCCTCTGTCAAGTGGGTTCGGCCCACTTGCATGGGTTCGAGTGCGGCTGGTTGCAGTGGGCTACTCGGTGGATCCGTATAAACACTGGTTGGGCCTCCCTCAGTCCGCCACCCCGCGGTCCTCTCGTTGGGGCTGGAAAAAACCCCTTGAGGTGCGGTGACTCGGCCGTGAACTTGTAGCGGACCTCTGCGATGCCTGTAGGCCGGCCTTCTCCCTCTGTCGCTCCGTGGCGGTTATCAATCCTGATACCCCGTTATGAGTTCATTAAGGCTCTCTGGTGGCTCCCGTGCTGCCATCTCGTCCTTAAGTTCCTCGGAAATGGCATTCAAAAATGCTCCACGAAGAGCCTCCTCGTTCCACCCGCTCTCCGCGGCTAGTGATCGAAACTCGATCACGAATTCAGCCACACTGCGACTCCTGTCGAATGGAAAATAGTCTTTCGTAGCCTCTTCTCCTTGAACTGGATGATCAAAGATCATTTTCATCTCCGTGATGAAAGCAGAGTAGGAGAAACATACCGCTTCCTGCCTCTCCCAAACAGCCGAGGCCCAGTGTAATGCCTGACCCCTCAGGCAACCAATTAAAAAGGTAATCCTTGAACGTTCACTCTTATAAGTCTGTGACTGTTGTTCAAAAACTAAGGAGCACTGTGTTAGAAACGCCCTGCAGGACCCGAGATCTCCACTATATGGTGCAGGCGGTGGTACATACCCTTCCCTGTACACCGGAGGCGGGGCCTCCGTAGTCGGCGCGGAGAGGGTGGGAGCGCTGGTAGACGGTGGCGTGTTCAGGGCCGCCATCTTGTCGCTCAGCACCGATAGGTTGCAGGAAAACTCTTTCATGTGGCCCATGAAAGACTGGAAAGTAGCGTCATGCTGCTCCAGAAGCGCGGTCTGAGCCGCGACCGTCTGTGGAAGGGTGTGAGGCTCTGCTGGGTTCATTCTGGCCAGATTGTACTGTCGTGTTCCGGCAGAAAACCAAAACGCAGGCACACACGTAAAGTTCACAAAAATAGGTTTGTTGAAAATGATCAACTTATAAATGGCGGGTTCTTCGGGGATAACGAGTTGTAGCAGGGTCCAGACCGGGTTGAGCTGGAGCAAGACGAACTGAAGGACTGGCGGGGGTTCAGAGATGACCGAGGTGGAGCGGGAACCGGACTGGCGGTAGGACGGGAAGGATCTGAGGTGAACAAAGGAAAACAGGTAAGTACATACATAGATCAAACTCTTCGAACGCGAGACGTATTACTAACTGTAGTCAGTGTTACGATCTGGCGTCGAGGAGCAGGCTGCGGTGCTTCTTATTCCCTCTTGATTATTCACTCGGATTAGCTGGGCTTGCTCCGCCGGCGCTCCCGTACACCTGTCTCCTCTCTGCGAATCAGTAGGGG